>VDFB02281492.1:379198546-379364903 GCA_007258455.2 Sequoia sempervirens | reverse complement strand
TCCAAATCGGATATTCGATATTTCTGACACAAAATTAATGCCTAGGGATTATGCTCAGGCTTGCTTTGGATTTTGGTTTGGACCTACCAATCCTAAGAAGTCAACACAAAAAACATGTTTAACAACTTACCTTGCTTTTCCAGACTTCGTGCATATGGCTGACGAATTTTTTTACCCAAAATTGATGAAATGAAAAGGGTTTGTAAAGGAGCTTCTCAGCTTTCCACCAATATATAAATTATACTTTAGTTTGAATCTAATAAATAATTATTATTCATTTTATATTAGAATTATGACTAAAGTCCTAATTGATAGCCTGATTGAAAAAAATTTATAACTTTCAAACAATATCACATTTTTTGAATCCAAAACATGTGTCACATTCTATGCTTCGCATACTATAGAATTAAAAAAAAAAAATGAATTTCATGAAGTTTTGACCAAGTTAAGTTGGTCAGACATACAAGTTTTTATATTTTTTAAAAGTTGTAATTAAAAATTCATAATTAATTATTTACTTGGAAAAAAATAACAAAAAAATATGCATCACATCCGGACATGATTCCTCTACTTATCTCTAAAATCTTATAAAAAAATATTATGATTTTATTATGGTTAGGGTGGTCAGATAGACACCTACTTCTTATTTTTTCTCTGAAATTTAAGTACTACTGCATTGAAATTTCAACATTTCACCAAATAGATTTTTTTTTTAGAAAAATAAACCTAGTAGTTTACAAACTGCATTCAATTTTCCACAGATTCTATTCTTACATATTTTTGAAATAATATAGATAACTTATTCAAATTTTTACGTCAAGTTGCATAACTCTGATTTTTTTGAATTTTCATTGCCACTTAAGGGCATGTTTTTTCCATGATGATCTTGCACATACCCATATGGAAAGACCAAATTTATGCTATCGAAGTCGTGGCCTGAGAGAAGTGTTTCCTTCGCAAATATCAAAACCCACTTGGGGTTTTCCTTAAAATCACAAATGTAGAAGAACATAAAAGGATTCAAGCTTTAGTCGCCATTGAAACAACTTAGAAATAAGAAAATGCACAAGGTATGGCCATGGCATATAATGGAAAGCATACAAAAATTTCCAGATTGTTTTCACAGAATAATGAACTCATTATCATGCTCAACTTGAGCTTCTTGCAACAAAAAATAAATGATAATACAAAGATTCAAAGAAAATGAGGCATACCAAGCTTTCTACTATTGACAAATGCATGAAGGGTCACGGGCTTTCCTCAGATTTCCCTCTCAAAGTCCAATTCAAAGAATCTCCAATGGCAACCAAAGAGAAGAGTATCCACAAAAAAAATAAAAGCACAAGAAATGAATTAGAGAAGCCACAATAGTCACAGCCAAGAGGCCAAGAAGATGCCTTCGAAGTGGAAAATATTATTCAGATTGGAGTAAAAAATGACTTACCTTTGCATTTCCTTCAAAATTCTTCATGAAAAATCTCTCAGAGCAGCAAGAATGGTGAAGACAAGTTCAAACCCTACCTAGCAGCATGGTGGCGCAACAGAGCCAAAGAGAAAGTGAAGTGCAAAATGATAAGATCTTTTAGGGTTTGAGTGATTTTACTCAATGCCCTAACCCATCCAAATGGTGGGTTTCCTTTTTTAGAAAAATCATTTCACATTATTGATATGTCATGGTCTTGACTTATAAAGTCATCGACCTAGTATCAAAGGAGCCCAAGAATTACAAGGGGGTTTTGTATTATTTTTTCAAATCTTTTATAAACCTTTTTATTTTCTCACATATGCATTTGTATTCTAGAAAAATATTGAGGGAAAATTTAATATTGCCTTGAAATTTGTTATAGAAATTCGCTACGAAGGAGAAATAGCATGCCTTGTAACTGAAGTATTATTTTACCTCGAATTCATGCAAAATGTGAAGATGTGAAGATATACTTGAGTCTCTTTCAATTAACTGATCATGCAAAAGTGTAACTAAGGTGGAACTAAAGGACTAATCATGCAAAGAAAAAGTGCAATAAATGGTGGAGATTTTCATGCCATAACCTCAATTCTACATCAGTTCTCAAGATTTTTTTATCATGCACATTGAGGGGAGGAGTTTGTAAAATTCAAATTTTAGTTTTCTTTAGTTGTGGGCCCTCTTTTCGAGGCCTTTCTTCTTTTCTTGTGAGAAGGGTTTCAAAGATTTTTTACACTTTTAGTTGACTATTTCTTCCACCTCTTAGCACATTGGAGTTATCTTACAATGTATATATTGGAAAAGACTTAGTCTTTTTCCTCAGTTCTTGTTTTTTACCTTTTCATTTTGCAAAGAGATCATCTTGTAACTCAGATTTTTAGTTGATTATTATGCAGTAGTACTTTATTTTCAGCATATTGTTTTCAGTTTTGCAGAATTTCCTTTAGAATATTCAATAGAAATAGAATTAGAGTTGAAAAGGGAGGTTGAAAGTGACTTCATTTTTCCTAAAATCAATAAAAACAAAAATTTGATGAATAATTAAATGTAACTTTCACCTTTAAATTTTGATAATGTGATAAGAATAAATTTACTAATGCTTGGAATCTAGTTTCTTTTAACTATTTTTTTTATATGGTTGAAATTAAAAGGGTCAATTAATAAAGAACATACAAAGTAGTCTTATTTTTTACCTAAAAAATAATATGATGTCACATGTGTTTCCTTATATATTTTGGGTTATAATAATAATTTTGCAAATGTATTTGATAGAAAGTTAGCTAATTTCATGCATTAGTACATTTCCCCTAATGTTCTAATGAACTTTTTTTTATAATTTTCAAAGTGGATACATATTTAAAAGTGAATAATTAAGAATTCTCTCATACTAATTTTGAGAAAAAGGAATTAAAAAAATTTTAAAAATCAATCTATGTAGAATGAAGGGTAGAATGTGAAAATTTGACTTCATCAAATTTGGATTAACCATTCAAAAATTATCTAGAAAAATAAATACATTTAATTTTACAAAAAATTAAGATAATACTAAAAAAATTAAAGATCATTTTTTTTTATGTATTTAATTTTTTTAAATGCATGGTTAGGAATCTAAGATAGATGTTAAGGTCATAATTGTATTTTTCTTAAATTTTATCTCAAAATATGTGAACCTAATTGAGAGTGCACTTAACATTTATTCTTTTTTGGTATTCCTTTAGTAAAACACACCTTTAACACCCAAACTAAATGTCCAACACTTAGGTTTCATAAAGTTAAACTTATTTCTACTCATGGAAAATTTTGATCGACCAAAACCAAAAACTATACATATTATAGTGTGCTCATGTTATGTAAAGTATGTATGAACCATAAGAAAATTATTTTATAATTTGCATACATTATATTTATAAAAAGTGAGGGACATTTTTAAGAATTTCAAATGTTAGAAACTTTTTAGCATCATATCTTTGTTCACACACCCTAATCTATTAGACTTTCTATTTGAAAAGAATGTCTTAGGATTGAATGTATTTCTATTTGTAAGTTCACTCCGTTTAATCTATTCAAGATGTTTGGTGATTATTCCTTTTATTTTCTTATTAACCAAAAATATCATTTGTTTTACTAGTTCCTTTAAACTCTACCATCACTCAAGAATTTAATTTGAGTTATAGTGATGGATTGCTAAGTTTTTTTCATTTTTTTGCAAGTAAAAGTATTGCAAGTTCATGGTTACTTTTAGATTTGACAAGATAGTTTTCCTTATTTTCATTATTATTTTCAATTTGTTTGAGTTTTTGACTCTATTGAACCATAGGAAAAAAATGGAGGGGGAAAAGGGACTCACAATACAAGAAAGGAATCCCTAATCCTGTATTTTTCCCAATAAGGGGATGGTTCATTCAAGGAAACCTAGGATCCCAAAGTGATTGACTATCAACACAAAGGTGAATCAATTCTCAACAAAGGGAGAACTAGGGGCTTTGAAGGGTTCACCACCAAGCAAAAGCTTGGAAAGGACAACTTGATATTCAACTCACAAAACCTAGTAATGCAAGCCAAATAATGAGTGCAAATGACAAAATTAAGTAACAAAAAGTTAGGATGTATGTACCTGGGAAGTCTAGAAATGTGATAAGGATTTTGGAAATGCAAAAATGTTGTCAAAATATGTTAGGGAGGACTAAGACGCCCTTACTGTCTTCTTAGTCCCGTTGTTGCTTTTCGAAGCAAACATAGAATCTTCAAATGTCAGAACCGGATCTAAAGGAATATTTGAAACATACCTCCAGGAGGACTAAGATACCCTTACTTTCTTCTTATTCCTGATCTAAATTTCTACAATTTCAAAATGTGATCCTGAGGTCCAAGGTATGCACTTCCTTCTTCTCAGATCTCAGGTCCTGAAACTTCCAGATCTAGTTTGTAGGTGACTTTTCGTAAATATGACAACTTTTTAATGCAACTTTGCAGCTTTGAACCTTTGCACTTCAAATGATCTTCAACCTAAATCTGAAAACACAAACACGCAAGAGAAGAAAAACTTGTTGATTTTTAGTAAATGGGGGTTTTCCTTGGTCAAACCCTTTTTTGGTAATTAAACCTTAAAATGAAATGAAATAATGAAGGGAAATGATAAATGAACAAAGTGTTATGTTGCAACTCACCAAAGCCTTGTTATGAAATCTACAAAATTGTGTGAAGTGGCTAGCTTGAATGTAGATCTTGAATCGAATGAATGCTTGATAGATCTTGACTTGAATTGCTTGCTTGAATCAAAACCCTACATCACAAATATTAGCTCAAAAACACACATGATGCAAGAATATATTTGACATGATGCTTGAATCTTGATGATGGCTTCAAATAATTGATGAATTGCTCTCAAATGCTCTCTTGATCTCAAACTTGTTATAATGCATGAATACTCAAAGTGCTAGGATGAAAATGAATGAATGAACCTTGTATTTATACTTATTCATGTTTAATATTCCAAAATTATGCCACACCAAGCTGACATATGAATTCATTAATTAAAGGAAGCTAAATCCCGCCAATATTTGAAATTAAATCCTAAAAATAAATTGAGGAGGACTAAGACGCCCTAGGTGTCGTCTTAGTCCTGAGGCTTGAAACTTGGAGCACAAACTCTAAAAAGGGGGCCTTTTTAAGGTGCCTCTAAAATCAGGGTCCCAAGACCTTTCGAGGACAAAGATGCCCTAGGTGTCTTATTAGTCCCAATCCAAAAATTAAGGACACACATCCAAAATCATTAAATTATCATTTATCCTTTGATGTTTGTCGGGATTAGCCATAAAAAGATATAATTTATTATGCTTGTGGATGTAAAACATGACCAATTAAGACATAAATAGGGATAAATAAAGAAAGGTGGGCCCAAAAAAGTGTGAAAATACAAGGGCATGCATTTCCTACAATACATTTAGCCCCCACTTTAGTGAAAGGATGAACTTGCATCAAACTCACAATAAAGTAGCCAACCACACAATCAAGAGGGGTTCAGATGTACTCAAATGCTAGTAAGATAGGATGACAATATCCAAGAGGGTGGCCAAGCCCCCAAGATCAAGATCCTATGAAAAAAAAACATAGGCACAAAGGAACACACTTGTGGATGATATATGAAGCCATAACCAGATCACCAACATACACCATCAAAGATAGAAAAGGAAAAAGAAAAAAAGAAAAAGAAAAACACAACAGATCAAGCTTCCACTGGTCATCCAATGTGTTGTGGACTAGGTCTAGGTTTTTTATCCAAAAAGCTTTACAAGTGGAATGCATTGCCCACTGTGCAAAAAAAATGCATGCTCACAAGGGCTAGTGAAGCTAGTTGCCCACTAGGTGAGCCCCAAGAAATCCATATCAAATTCATAGCCCCATGACTATGATAAGGACAAAAATAAAATGCATGCTCACAAGGGCTAGTGAGGCTAGTTGTCCACTAGGTGAGCCCCAAGGAACCATAACAAAGCCATACCTCCATGACTTTAATAAGGTACAAAAGAAAAAATTCATGCTCACAAGGGCCAGTGAAGCTAGTTGTCCACTAAGTGAGCCCCAAGGAACCATATCAAAGCCATACATCCATGACTTTAATAATATACAAAAGAGAAAATGCACCCAACAAGAAAGAGGAATGTTTGAAGGGATTTTACTTAGTTCATGTGAGGTCTTAATCTTAGGGGACATTGTTCCTAATGTCTCCAAAAGAGGACCAATCAAAGGATAAAAGATTCACAACTTAGGGAATGTAGTGTGTTGCATCACCACTAAGAGGAATGTAATATGCTAAGATAGACCAAGCTCTTGAAGGACATTACCCACAATGTCACCACAAAGAGAAAAACACATCATATGAAGTAATAAAATCACATCAAGGAACATGGAAAAAATGCAAATGAAATCATGCCAAAATAATGCCAAGAAAATGCCAATGTATACCCCCACTTTAAAGAAATTTATAAACACCATGTTGTGAGAAATTACTTTAAAGTAGCCAAACATGAAAAAGGAAAAAAAAAAAAGAAGAGGGTTTCCCCCAAACAACACTTGAGGTATCTATGGATTCAGGGCCAGTATCTGTCTTTGTTGAAATGATATTATAGAGCTAGGAATTGTCATCATTCCCCAAATACACATCGAATTGGAAGAATGACACAAAGAGGATGAAAATAAAGAAAAACCTTTTTGGTAAACATGGAAGAAACATGAATGTCTCAACGCCTTGCGTCATCCCCATAAGGAAAACACAAGACAAAAATGATTCAAGGAAAAGAAAAGATGAGAAAAAATATTTTGGGTCAACATGGAAGAGACATAGGGTGTCTCAATGCCTTGCATCATCCCCAAAAGGAAAACACAAAACAAAAAAAAATGTAAACATAAATGAAAATAAAAGGTAAATACTAATGAAAAGGCAAAAATATTATGACATATAGAAGAATGTAGGTATAAATAGAGGAATACACATAGAGAGGAAACATCAAACAATACGGGGGATCACATTACACACATGCAATCAACCAAAAAGACAAGCAAAAAGGAAAGCAAAAAGACTAGTAAAGAAAATGTGAGTTAACCATCTAGCAGGTCATCTACATCCCAATCTTTTTCAGTATATGTAGAATGTAGATTGCTAGTGAGAGGGATCATGTCAAGTGTTGTCCTAGGAGAATCACTAGGTTCAACATGTGGTGAATCACTTAGTTTAGGAGGACCATTATGGTTGTTATCATCTAAGCTTATAGAAGAGGAAAATAATAAATTCAACTCATTATGCACTTCCTCATCAGTTTTAGTAGTTTCTTCGTCATTATCCAAGTTAATCATAGTAGAAGGATGAATGATAATATCCATAGAAGATGTTGGTCCTTGTTGTATTGGAGACATAGGATATGTTGGTTCTGGTAATGGAGGAGGCTCATCGTTTATTGCTTTTGTGAAATTTAAATTTTTATTTTCTATGTTGTTCTCTTCATTCATCTTTCAAGCAATAGCATGACGTCTATGCCTACACTCTCTAGAATTTTTGTTTCTTTTATTAAGGCTTTGTAGTTTTGTTTGTGTAGGAGCAGGTTTGTTAGCCATAGGTTCCTTTTCTTCTTGTGAGAGAAGAACAGAAGAAACCATGGTAGGTTGTTCAACTACCTTCTCTTTGGATTTATAAATTTTCTTCGAAGGTGAATTAGGACTTGTTTAGTTTTCTCGTGGCCTTTTGTAGGAAATGGGCAAGGGATTTTGTATGGATGGCTCCTTGTTAGTCAGAAGGGTTGTAAGCTCAATATTATTTTCTTCAAGGAGCAAAGGAGGAAAATTTTCAAGGGATAATTGGCTATGCATTTTGTTTTAAACTTTTGGTAGGATAGGAAAAGGAAGTCCTTACAAGGTCTTATAGGTTCCATCAGCTTGAGCCAAAAATAGTCTAACAAAAAATTTTCACAGGAAGATGAAGGTCTAAAGCCCCTATGGTTCACAGTGAATATTTCATTGTTGACTAGAAAATTTAAGCATTTATGGACAACATATTGGACCCCATTCATGGATCGAAGCCATTTGTAGCCTAACTTCACATGAAATTGGTCTGAATTAGAGATGATAGAGAATGATACATTTAATTTATTTGATCCTACATGTAAAGGGAGTGTGATAGAGCCCATTGTAGCATGAGCAAAACCATCATGCATTTTAATCCATGCTTTCAGTTTATCATATCTATCTTGAGTGAGTTCATGCACATATAAGAGTTCCTATGTGATCACTTTCTCTCCACAGACAAGATCAATTAAAATCCTAGGAGTGGGCCTATGATTGATTTTGTTGGCCATGTAAAGAGGACCATCAGGTGCATTTTTTATTGTTTCTTTTGAAGAGAAAGTAATTTCAATGGGCATTATGGTTTGTTGTTTATGAGGCTCGATTTCAATCACTCCTATCATTGTACTAATAGGACTTTGGTCATTAGTATCCAAAGGATTTTTTTCCATCAGATCCATAGGATTGTGTTCATTATTTTTCATGGTATCATCATCCATGTCAAAGCTCATCACATCGGGCTTAATTTCACTAGCCTCAACAAATGAAATATTGTGTTTAGGAATGAGATTGGTAAAGATTTTTACTTTAAGTTTTGGTTAGGAAGAGCTACAAATTTATTAGGTCATTGTCATTCAAACCTCCAATTTGAATATGATTAGAATCAATGAGGTCTTGCACAAGATGTTTAAGACGCTTGCAATGTTTTATGTCATGTCCTTTTTGTTGGTGATAAGCACAATAGGCATTACATGTCTAAAGCTTAGAGATAATGGCTTGCTAGGGTCAAGAGGTTGAACAGGAGGAAAGGTGAGCATGTTCTTGTTTATTAGTTGAGTCATGATATTTTGCATTTTGTCGGGTAAGGGGGTAAATTGTCTTTGGGGTATGTGCAGGATCATGATGGGCCAAAAAGTGGCAATATGATGGTTATGTGGCTGACGACTATTTTTTTACCCAAAATTGATTAAATGAAAAGGGTTTTTAAAGGAAATTCTCATCTTTCCACCAATATAAATTATTCTTTACTTTGATTTTAATAAGTAATTATTATTGATTTTCTATTCAAATTACAACTAAAGTCCTGATTGATGGACTGACTGAAAAACACCTATAGCTTTCAAATGGTATCACATTTTTTGAATCCAAAACATGTGTCACATTCCATGCTTCACATACTATAGGATTAGAAAAAGAAAAATTGAATTTCATGAAGTTTTGACCAAGTTAAGGTGGTTAGACATATGAGTTTTTTATATTTTTTAAAACTTGTAATAAAAAATTCATAATTAATTATTTACTTGGAAAAAAATTACAAAAATATATGCATCACATCAGGACAAGAGTCCTCTACTTATATCTAAAATCTTATAAAAAAATATTATCATTTTATTGTGGTTAGGGTGGTCAAATAGACACCCACTTCTTATTTTTTCCCTGAAATTTAAGTACTACTACATTGAAATTTCAAATTTTCACCAAATAGATTATTACTTTTTTAAAACAAACCTAGTAGTTTAGAAACTACATTCAATTTTATACATATTATATTGTTACATATTTCTAAAATAATATAGATAACTTATTCAAATTTTTACGTCAAGTTGGCTAACTCTGATTTTTTTGATTTTTTTGCCACTTAAGGGCCTATTTTTTCCATGATGATCCCGCACATACCGTTTGTGGATCCCCAAATATATAAGGATTACTCTTCTTTATAGAAGCTACTTGGGTATTAACCTATTGGGTAGGTTGGGAGTTAGAATTTAGTTGGAGGAAACTTTTATATTGTCTTTTGAAAGGCTGGTAGGTGTTTTGGTTTGAAGGTTCAGACTTTTCAGGATGGGTAGAGGTGGTTTTTCCTTCAAGACTACCTACGAAAATTTGATAATATTGAAGGGCAATGCATAAGTGCATGAAGGAAGGGAATTTTATCATGGTAAGCTTTTCTTGTATCTTTGTAAATTTTCTATGAACATCTTTTGAAGGTGAGGATCGGGAATTTTCACACTAATTTGGGAATAAAGTGATTGGTAACGTGAAATGAAGTCAGTGACCTTTTCACCCTCATTTTTTTTACATCTCATCAAATCAACTAATGTCATTTCAGGAACCATATGCACTTTGAAATGGTTAATAAAGGCTTCAACAAGTTCATTAAATGAATGAATTGAGTTATTCAGTAATGCAAAAAACCAGTCCAAGGCAACATCTTTCAAGGATCAAGGAAAAAGTTTAGCCAAAAGTTTTTCCTCAAGGATAAAGTCACTACACAAAGTAGTAAAGGCATTAACATGATTAGTAGGATCTCCCTATACTGTCCCCTTCTCAAATGTGATCGTTGCAGTTGACCGTTGGCCTATTATGGAGACCCGTAGGCTACTCGGATGGTAAAATTAGGGTTTCCTAATTTTGAGGAGGTTGTTGCTTGAAGTTTGAAAATTAGATTGCGGATTCTTTCTAGGTTTTCAGAGAGCTTCGCGGTGATATGGTCAGTTTGGCATTTCGAGCAACTTCATGAATTTACTATTTTTAGTAAATTCTATTTTTGGCAGTGGATAGGTTGGGTTCAGTTCAGTTGGTCTTCTTCTTCAGTTGGTTCAGCTGGCACTTCAGTTTTTGGCCTTTGGGTGCATTTTCCTTGGAGAGATAAGTATTTTCACATTATAATATTATATTTTAATATTATAACACCTCTTGCCTTGCATTACAACTTTATGTTGTTTTTAAAAAGGGGACCTAAAGGGTTGATGCTTCATTGAGAGATAAATTATATTTTTTAAGTCAAATATTGGGCTAAATGAAATGGACACCTACTTGAGGAGTTTGACTTTTATAAAAAGTGAAATATTTCATTAAGGGAAAAAGGACGCCATCTTTTGGAGGGAAATGTTGAATTCAAAATTAGGGTTTTGGGCACCCTTCTTGAAGCTTCTAGAAGGCTCTCTTCATGTCTTTATATTCAGGCCTCAGCTCTTCTTTTGGGATCTTTTGTCTACTACATCGTTATGCTGCTAAATTGTCTTCAGGCACTTGCTTCGAGGAAAGCACGCCTCCTAGCATGGGCTCATCTTCTTGCTTGAAAGATAGCAACTAGTTGAGGGGTTAGCTTGTAATAGGTTTGATTTGCATTTTCAGTTGAGTAATTGCATTTTGGAGTTCTAGTTTGCATTTTCTATTCATTTCTAGAGTTGTTGAACATCATAGAAGAATGTAAGATTTTCTCACAACTTTCAAAATAAAATTAATTTTGTTCTGGGCATTGAAACATTCCATTTCCTTATGCTAGGCGACCATCTTTGCAAAGTTACAGATTTTATAATGCTCATTTGGATTTTTAAATGAAAATCGCCCCTTTAAGAGGGTCGTACCATTCTGGAAGTGGCTTTGGGAACTGTGCAAAATAAATAGGGTTCATTTAGTGATGTTTATGCATTCATTTTGGGGTGCCATCATCTCTAGAGAAATCTGCATTTAGTTTCATGTGAATTGGGTGAGATTTGAGTGATTTATGAGCATTTTAGTAAGTTGTTGTGTTGCTGGTCTGTGCAATTTTCTGTCAAAATCAGTCATATCAGATTTAGGAAAAGTTCATTTGTGAGGGAGAAGTTGTTACTAAAGGGATTTGGGGCTTTGGAGATTAGTTAAGAATTATTGCAGCATTTGAATCTTCTAATCTTGTGCTATTGGTAGGCTCTCTAACTTATTGTAAGTTGAACAGTAGTACTGTCAGCAATTCTCTCTTCTCTTCTTTGAATTTACATGTAATTCCCACTGAATAAGTGGAAGAGGCTGGCTTGCCACCTATTTACTTTCAGTTAAGTAGTTTAGGGACCCTCTGACCATATGCTCGCCATCACTCGGTGCCATTCTTGGTTAGGGTTACTTCTGTTCATCATGCATTGATCCTCTGACCATATGCTTGTCTACACAGGCGCATTCTTGGTTAGAGTTCCCTTCAGTTTGCATTTGCATTAGATTCTCTGACCAATGCTCACATCTTGCCCACAACGGGATCCTGGTGTGCATTCTGGTTAGAGTTACCTTCCGCATCGTTTTGGTTTGAGCTAACCTTAATGGGTGCATGTTGCATTGTAATTGTTATTGAAAAATCAAAAAAATTGGTCTGGTTCTTTACACTCCCTTTCCTCCATATTTC
The DNA here is from genome assembly GCA_007258455.2 of Sequoia sempervirens. Taxonomy (NCBI): domain Eukaryota; kingdom Viridiplantae; phylum Streptophyta; class Pinopsida; order Cupressales; family Cupressaceae; genus Sequoia; species Sequoia sempervirens. The sequence continues at coordinate 379,352,724 of VDFB02281492.1, read as the reverse complement.
TCAAATCTAGGGATCTCTATACCTTGTGGCACCAAAATTCTCAATATCTCTAAAGATAGTGGGTTGCTTTTTACATATTATGAAGGTGGACCATTTTCATTTTGATTTATAGTGGAAACTTGATGTTGAAGGGATAAAAGGTTTTGTAAAATGTGGTTAATGACAGGTTCATTGTTTGTGATGTGGGATGGAGGTGAATATGGTGGTGGTGTGTATGTGTTTGAAGGAAAAGTGAATGGATAGCTTATGGGAGGAGATATAAGGTTAGCTACCACATAGGTATAACGAGCACTAGTGGAAATGTTCAAGGTAGGAAGGACATTACTAGTTGGTTGCATCGTAGTGGTCACTTGAGGATTTGTATAGGTGGGAATGGAGGTTATGGTTGAAGGGGGAGGAATTTGAATTCCACCCTGGTTTTGCACATTGTTTGAAGTTTGAGCACCATTGGTGATGGAAGGAAGATGTTTTCCAATGATTTGAGCTATATTATGCACAACTTCCAGTTCTTCATCACTTTCCATAATGTGGTGAATACTATCTATGATAGGTATAACAGTGTTGGAAATGTTTTCAATACTCATGCTATCTTGTAAATGGGTTAGGTCTTCATGCATTTTCATTATTTTTTCTTGAGGGATATGATCAACCATTATTTGAACAATTGGAATAGCACTTGTAGGTAAGGTAAGCATAGAAAAAGAGCTATCAAATGTATGATCGATACCTAGTGAACTAGTACCAACACTAGGAGTAAGAGAGTTAGATAACCGAAAGTCCATAGCGAATGTTTTATCGCAAGATGCCATGAGTCTCGCACTTTGTCTCACCACAGTATTAGTAGTAGGACACCAAGTAGTACAACTCATGCACAGGATAAAGCAAAGGAAGTGCAATGAACAAAATATCCTATGCTTACATTTACACTTGAAATAAAAGAAATTGAAATAACAATAATTCTGCAAACTATAGAAAAAAATTGAAAGAAGCCAACAGAAGCACAAAAAAGTAGATTCAAACCTTGAAAATTGCAACTGCAAAATCAAAAGGGACTAAGTCACAAACAAGGGCATCTTGGTCCTGGTAATGAAATTTTGAGGTGCCATAAGCTATAACAGAAAGCACACAACTCAAACAGGGTTCTAAGCCAAAAACCTACAAAGGGACTAAGATATCAGTACGGGTGTTTTAGTCCCAGTAGGTTTTTTTTTAGAAAAAAAATAAAATCTGGATTGGTGATAGTGTTTCGAGGTTACCCACTTAGGGACTTGATGTTTAGAAATAAAAACTTGTGCAAATGAATGCAAGAAAAAGTAACTAATGACAAGCAATTGAATGAAAGGTTGGATACAATTTTTTTTTTTCAATTTTGAATGCAATAACAATGTTCTAAAATGCAATTAGGATGATTGACAATGCACTTTTTCAAATTTTCAATGAGATAAAATGATGCAAGAAAGAAAAAATGCAACCTATATGCACTTTCACTAATGCAAATATGAGAAACCCTAGATGCACTTTCACTAATGTAATATGCAATGCAAGAATGAATGCAACCTAGATCTAGGGCTTTAGTCAACTCCAAATCAAAAAATGAATGCCCAAAATGTCGAGTTCACCAAAATGAACTGTAGGGGGAAAATCGAGCTTGGGGAAAAGGGACTCACAATACAACAAAGGAATCCCTAATCCTAGATTTTTCCCAATAGGGGGATGGTTCATTCAAGGAAACCTAGGATCCCAAAGTGGATTAGTTATCAACACAAAGGTGAGTCAATTCTCAACAAAGGGAGATCTAGGAAGATTCCTTAGGCTTTGAAGGGTTCACCACCAAGAAAAATCTTGGAAAGGAAAACTTTATATTCAACTCACAAAACCTAGTAATGCAAGCCAAATAATGAGTGCAAATGACAAAATTAAGTAACAAAAATTTCTAGGATGTATGTACCTGGGAAGTCTAGAAATGTGATAAGGATTCTAGAAATGCAAAAATATTGTCAAAATATTCCAGGGAGGAATAAGATGCCCTTACTATCTTCTTAGTCTCACTACTGCTTTTTAGGGAAAACACATAATCTTCAGATGTCGAAACCAGATCTAAAGGAATCTTTGAAAAATACCTCCAGGAGGACTAAGATTCCTTTACTATCTTCTTAGTCCCAATCTGAATTTTTGCAATTTCAAAATGTGATCCTGAGATCCAAGGTCCACACTTCCTTCTCAGATCTCAAGTCCTGAAACTTCCAAATCTAGTTTGTAGGTGACTTTTTGTTAAGATGACAACTTTGCAATGCAATTTTGCAACTTTACACTTCAAATGATCTTCAACCTAAATCTACAAACACAAACACATAAGAGAAGAAAAATTTGTTAATTATTAGTAAATGGGGGTTTTCCTTAGTCAAACCCATTGTTGGTAATTAAACATTGGAATGAAATGAAATAATGAAGGAAACAATGAATGAACAAAGTGCTATGTTGCAACTCACCAAACCCATGTTATGAAATTTGCAAGCTTGTGTGAAGTGGCTAGCTTGAATGTAGATCTTGAATCCGATGAGAGCTTGATAGATCTTGACTTGAATTGCTTGCTTGAATCAAAACCCTACATGACAAACGTTAGCTCAAAAATACACATGATGCAAGAATATCTTTGACATGATGCTTAAATCTTGATGATGGCTCCAAATGCTTGATGAATTGCTCTTGAATGCTCTCTTGATCACAAACTTTCCTTAATGCATGAATACTCAAAGTGCTAGGATGAAATGAATGAAAGAACCTTGTATTTATACTTATTCATGCTTAATATCCTGAAATTACACCTTACCAAGCTGACATATGAATTCATTAATTAAAGGAGGCTAAATCTTGCCAAGATTTGAAATTAAATCTCAAAATAACTTGAGGAGGGATAAGATGCCCTAGGTAGTGTCTTAATCTCGAGTTTTGAAACTCAGGGCACAGACTCCAAAAAGGTGCCTTTTGAAGGTGCCTCTAAAATCAAGGTCCCAAGACCTTTGGAGGACAAAGACACCCTAGGTGTCTTATTAGTCCCAGTCCAAAAATCTAGGACACAACCAAAATCATTAAATTATCATTTATCCTTTGATGTTTGTTAGGATTAGCCATAAAAAGATATAATTTATTAGGCTTTTGGATGCAAAATAGGACCAATTAAGACATAAATAGGGATAAATAAAGCAAGGCAAGCCCAAACAAGTGTGAAAATGCAAGGGTATGCAATTTCCTACCCCACATCTATATTCTTATATTTTCCTCTTTCTTATTAGTTGTCAAGTTATCATAGGGTAGTATTAGAGTAAGGTCTATCCTTGAAGATCAATTTAACCATCCTTAGCATAAGTGCACTTGGATATACCACAAGCCCCTTATTAGAACTAAAAAAAAAATTGTTATCTAGTCATCAAAGAATTAGTACCCTAAAGATCTTGGAGTGGTTTAATCTTCTTTCAGGAGAGGAATCAATTTTTTTATTCCTAAGTTTTAGCCCTATGCATAATCAAAAACCACATAATTGGCATTATAATGAGGGAAATCAAGATAAATTTTGAAAGACTTAAGTATATTATTAGTGGCATAGTTTTAGTAAGTTAATTTTGAGTGGTTTAGTTAAATGGCTAATTCTTTTCCTTTTCAAGGGGAGTTCCTTAGACTTCCCAAAGGTTATATTATGTGGAACCCTACCTTTTATCTTCACATGGAAAGTGCACATGAACATGTTGAGTGTTTTAAGTACTTGATGATTTAGCATCATATCATGAATGAGAAGGTTGCTTACAATTTTTTACTTATGAAATTATTTTTCACAATAAAAATAGATGCATTCCAAAAATAAAACCATTGATAGGAATTTCAAAGGTAATGAATCACTTGAAACAATAGCTATTCTAAAACCTAACATTGTTATTACAAAGGGAAGGTTTTTTTGGAGGCAAAAATTCAAGAAAATATGAGTCAAACAAGATGGTACCAAAACTACATACTTACACATAAATGTAAACATAAAATATAATTAAACATATGTATCTTTCAATTAATTTATTTGAAATAGATTACCAAAAACAAACATTTTTCCAAAAAAATTTAAATGATTAAAAAAAAAAAACATATTATTAATATTTATATATAAAAAAGGTTCTAATAAATTGGATGCAAAATGTTTATTAACCAAAGTAAAACCCTAGAAATAATACAACCGAAAACCTCTCTTTTGACTCCTACGTCATATTAACGGTTTCACGGGGTTCACTCAAGAAGACTTACTATTCATAGACAACTCAACTTTTAGTCGTTAAGCTTTTCCTCGACAAACAAAATCTTCTCCATAGCCACCTGCTCAATTAAAGAACAGTTATCTATTTTTCTTACTTTTCTATATTTCCACAGAATTTGTTATTATTGTTAAAATATTTACGTTGGCTACCATTCTTAACGGAATCGATTGATGGAAGGAAACTTTAAAGCGTTAATCTACCATGTCCTTATCTTGTCACGTTCAATTGCATCAAATATAAGTTATTCTTGTGGTTCAAAATACATTCGCGGGTAACTGGAAACAGAATGAGTTGAGATTATAGCCAAGTCTAGGCTGTAATGCGTGGCTTCGACTGTTGGTGACGTGTCAGTCGAAGCTAGTGTTAAACACTTCGACTAGTGGCGTTGTATCATATGTTGGAAAAATTGAAAAGAAAGTGATAGACATAACTATGCTTGGTAAAATTTCGTAGTCTGTATTGACTTGTCGAAGACATAACTATGAAGAAAAAAGGTCCATTAAACAGTTGTGAAGGTCATTGATGAAGAGAGCGGAGCAAAAGAAGATAAAGCAATACAAAGCATGATGTTTTCGCATAGAATCTTTGTTTATCTTTTTGATGAGTAAAATTGAAGTACACGCTTATTTCATTTGATTTCCTCTTTGATGTTGATATGTGGATTGTTCAATGTTCTAGAAAAACCTTGATATGATTTGATAGTGATAGATCAAAATGACAACATGTAGGTAAAAATGACAACATGTAGGTATGATGGCTCAATATTAGATGATAAGAGGATTTCATGAAGGTTGAGGGCCCCTAGATATCTAGAGTCTTGAAGAGGTAAAATCAATGGCTAAAAATGATTGATGATGGATGGCTAAGATTGAGGAAGGATTAGGGTTTGGATCAAGGATGCAATCATGTGACAATTGTTACATGATGGATAGGATCTAGGTTTAAGATTGAGATAAGGACAAAAATCCTAATGGTAATGGTTAATATTAAGAGGTTAAATGAGATGGGTGGATAAGATGAAAAGTTAATTTAACTTTTGGATAGGTGTCTAGGTTAAATGAATCTATAAAAGGAGTTAGCTAAATACATTTATCATATGAGGAAAAATTTAGGTTATGATTCATGTGAACAAGATGAAGGACTAAGATTAAATGGACAAGGATAGAGAATAAAGGATAATTAAAAAATTAATTAAATAAATATTTATTTAATTAATGTGATCATGTGAAGGGATAATAATTAAATAAATAGAAAATATTTTATTAAAAAATAATTAGAATAAAGGATGAGAATGATTAAAATAGATAATAGATATTTAGTTTAATTAATGGCTTAAGATAGACTAAAATTAGGTGTGGTTGGCTAAGGTCATATTTTAGTTGTCTACAATTGATATCAAAAAACAAAGTTCATTAGATAGTTGTAATTATCCTTTAATTCTATTATTCTAGCTTTTAATATTTTATTTCTATTCCATATCTATACTTGGTGATATCTAGACTTACTATTAGAGTTTGTTTATCTAGGTGTGGGAGGTCACTTGCACCCATCATTTTTAACTTAGTAAAACTATTGGATCAATTTAATAATTTTGAATGGTTTTGAAAATATTGCATGTAGAAATGAAGATTCCTATGATTTAATTATGATATTTAAACAAGAATATGCAAATGAAAATAACTACCATCACAACACATAAAATGTACAAACAAACCTTGCATATAAAGGCATGGATAAGGAGGTGAGAAGGTAGGAGTGAAACTTTGACTACTCTTCCAAAAGTAAAACACATGTAGGACTCTTTGAAAAAGTATATGGACACATGGTGAGTCCACACAAGATAAGACAAAAAATGATGTATTCCAAGTGACCTTAACAATAGCGTCAATAGGACCCTCCTAAATAGAATAAAAACAAACTAGCTTGGTAATAAATATTTTCAGATTAATTCCTTTCAATTATTTTATCAACTAATAAAATTTTAGATAATCATAATATATTTGAACATATTGATAATTTAATGTCATTATGAATAAACTATAAGCCTTGATTTGAATTAGTGGTCTAGAAATCATACGCTTGAGTGCTCAGATTAAGGTTCCCTAATTTATGAATACAATTTCATTTTAACATTCCTAAATTGGATTCATTTGGATTTTTTATAAGGGCTTGATGACGTAAAAAAATTTGTGTAGGTGGCATTACAATAACTACTCTAGGACCTAACATTGCTACTACAAAGGGAATGTTTTTTGGAGGAAAAGATTTATAGACATGTGGCTTAGACAAGAAGACACCAAACTACATACATACACATAAGTCAAGGAGTTGAGAAAGTACTATCAAATTGAATTATAATTAATTTACTTATAACAAATGTAAAAATTAAATTTGATTGAATATATACATCTTTCAATTGATTTAATTGAACTACAACTATGAAGAACAATTTTTGGAAAGTTCTAAATATTAATTGACAAAGCAAGATGGCACCAAAACTAGTTATTTGTTTTTCTCTTTCTTTTATATTTTCAATAGAATTTGCTAGACTTGGTAAAATGCTTACATTAACTACCATTCATGATGAAGTCGATTGATGGAAGGAAACTTTAAAGCATGTAGTAGTCTCTTTGAATTAATCTAAAGGTAACCTACCATGTCCTTGTCATGTTCAATGGCATCAGATATGTTATTCTTGTCGTTCAAAATCCATACAAAGCAATTGGAAAGAGAATGAGTTGAGATTATAGATAAGGCTATGTTGTAATGTGTTGCTTCGCATGGAGATGTGTGAGGCTGTAATTTCACATCCAAGGTCAGTATTTCTTGATTTCAAAAAAAACGTGGCCAATTAAGTCCCCTTTTTGGGAACCATCTTTTTGCACTTACCCCCTAATGTAACACATTACTAAGGAGGTTCCCTTGGAATACTAGGGTCAGGTCACTTACGTAACACCTTCCATTACATTAAAGGCCAGTGATGAAGGAGAGTGGACCAGAGCTTTGACACCATAATGAGAAGGTAATATTATTAATTATTTATTTAATGAATAGTAAACATAATAATATAGAGGATAAATAAGTTTATCTCAACTTTAACTACATAACATGCATAATCAATATCTAAACGGTTGTGTATTAAACAATATAATGAAATGCTACACTAACACATTTTACATGAGGTTAGAATTTTATAGAAAAAAAATCTATAAAAGCTAAGACCTTACTTTTTTTGTGTATAATTTAGTAGACAACCTTTATTTTCTTATCTATTTGAGTGTAACTACTATAATTGGTAAGTAAATAGAATTAGGGTTGAAAAGGGAGGTTAAAAGTCATCTCATTTTTCATAAAATCAATAAAAATAAAAATTTGATGAATAATTCAATATAATTTCACCTTTAAATTTTGATAATATGATAAGAATAAAATTACTAATGCTTTAAATCTAGTTTCTTAAATATATTTTTTAAAATGGTTGAAATTAAAAGGTTCGATTACTAAGAACATACAAAGTATTATTTTTTTACCTGAAAAACAATATGATGTCACATGTGTTTCCTTATATATTTCAAGTTATAATAATAATTTTGCAAATATATTTGGTAGAAAGTTAGCTAATTTCATGTATTAGTGCATTTCCCCTTAATTTTTTAATGAATATATTATATTTTTGAATTTTTCAAAGTGGATACATATTTAAAAGTGAATAATTAAGAATTCTCTCATACTAATTTTTAGAAAAAGGAATTAAAAGATTTGAAAATCAATCTTTGTAGAATGAAGTGTAGAATGTGAAAATTTAACTTCTTCAAATTTGGATTAACCATTCAAAAATTATGTAGAAAAATAAATACATTTAATTTTACAGAAAATTATGATAATACTAAAAATAATTATAGATCAATTTTTTATGTATTTATTTTTTTCAAATACATGGTTAGGAATCCAAGATAGATCTTGAGGTTTTAATTGTATCTTTCTTAAATTTTATCTCAAAATATGTGAACCTAATTGAGAGTGCACTTAATTCATTTACCCATTTTTTTTGTATTCCTTTAATAATACACACCTTTAACACCCAAAATAAATGTCCAACACTTAGGTTTAATAAATTTAAACTTATTTATACCCACAAAAAGATTTGATTGGATAAAACTAAAAGGTATACATATTATAGTGTGCTCAACTTATGTAAAGTATGTATTAGCCATAAGAAAATTATTTTACAATGTGCATACTGTTGGCCTCCTACAACGACTTAACAACTAAGCCCTTAAAGATGTGATTCAAAGATTGAAAATTTAATTTGAATAGTTATGTTAATCATTATGAAGGTTCATTTAATTCTCAACCTAGGGACATAGACTTGAAATGGGTCAGCACAGTATGTGCACTAGGAATCCATAGTAGCCATATTCATCCTACAGCTTAAGAAAGACATAATGTTGAAAGTAAATTGCTTAGAAAGAAGTAACATAAGTATTGAACATCAACCAACAACTATACTAAGCTGAAGTGCATGATAGAAATGAAAATCTGAGCAAACAGACATGAAACTACTTTGTCTACTTTGGTTGCAGGAATAGTTGCATAATAAAATTCTAGTGACTGTAGGAACAAACAATTGCCAGATTTGTAACTATTGCTGAACAGAAAAGTAATAAATGAGATAAAGGATGGAATGCTCACCAAGTGGGCCCCCTTGGATGAGTATACCTTAAGACAAACTCAGATGCAAAGAACTTATAACTTCATTTTATTCATTGAAAAGCATGATTACAATAAGGCCATGTAACTGTACTATAGAAAAACTAAGAATGTGAGTACAACATCAGATCAATCAACCTTTTGAGAAGGATCATTCGAGTCTTATTTATAGAAGGAAAAACTACTAACTAACTACCTAGCAAGGCAATCAACTCTAACAGATTAGGAGGATGCCACTTTCTAGAAAGCATAGAAAGTGGAAATGAGGTTATGCATGCATGGAATTTGGTCAAGCTGGTTTTCCTTAGCATAGATCTAGCACAACAAAATCTCCAATATTCACTAAACAAGCTATTGTGACCATTTACAAGGTAGTTACAATTCTTCAATTTGAACTAGGAATTTCCCTCCCTTGACCTTTGAATGGTCATCTTGTTAACCTTTATGGAAAATGACCAGCTAGCATAATCTTCCTCAATTTTGTAGGTTCTAATTGTATCTGTATGAAAACATTAGCACCCACAACAATTGCATAACTATAACTATCTTAAAGTAACATTCATTAATCCACATGTAAAATTAACATAGATAGTTCACATAGCATGTTAATGTCATTTAAAAGTCACAAAGATAAACTTATGCCCAATGTCTATGGTTTTGAGGAAATAACATGAAAATGTCAACTTCCAAGTATCAGAGTCTATGACAACAACAACAAATGGATAATAAACTCTATCAAAATTAAGCCATAAATTGGACTCATCACTCCCCCAACCTAAGGTTTTTTCGGTCCTCTAGCAGAGGGAGAGTTATTCCTTTTCTTAGTCAATACCCTGAAATCTACAATTGCCAGTTGCCCCACATTACTTCTTGCAGTGATTGAATTGGGGTCCCAATAGAACCCTTGCTTATTGTCCAACCTATTCCATCTTTTAATTTTTTCCATTGTATCATACTAATAATACCTAAAATTTGGCACATGCCTTAATAGGATAGGTGGATGAAAAGTTAATGGAAGCCAAAATTTCCCTTTCATCTTTCCAAGTTGTATATATTTATCAACTCTTTTGCCTACTACAGCATAGTTTTATAGAGAGTGAGGTTCAACTTGTTTTAACTCATCAATTAGGCTATTCCACCTTTGTGATAGATATCCCATTACATATTTCCCTATAGTTTCTACTACCTTCTCATATTTTTTGTAAACTGATTCTCTCTCAAGCAGGATCCTACTGCTATAGCTTGGTCGGTAAAGAAAACTATGTCATTCCTAGAAGATATCTCCAAGGTTTCTAGATTCAGCCCTGATAAGCAAGGGAGTATTGGATTCTATTTGTTTGTAAGTCCTAAACTGTTGACCCCAACTAATTTAATTTTATATCCAAGACATAAATGCCCTTAATTGGAGATCCCCAGCTTCCAACAATGGATTCCAATCATGATCATGGGACACAACATAATTATGCAAATAGAGTTCACACATCAATTTTTTCACTTCAAGAGGAGAAACCTGATAAGCCTGAAAAAATTCAAGAGGAGTCTCAATGGAAGGATTCAAACCTGAAATGATCCTTGAAAGTTTAAAAGAAAGATTCCTCTCCTTCAAATATAGAGCATAGACTCTTGGAGGAGTCTTGCACTCTAACATCTGAGGCACTAAGGCTACTACATTTTACACCTTTTCCTTTAAGGCAGCAATTTCTGTATTATTTTCTTCAATCTCTACATGTTTCTTTTTAATCTCCTCCTTCAACCTACATTTCTCCTTTTTCCATTATTCCTCCCTCCTTTGCATCTCATTCCATAGGTTAATGGCTATCATGTTCCATGAAAAATCAGAGGGTCTATGTATTCCTACCAAAAAAATTCCTAGCACTAATTCTTGTTCTCCATGTGGCACCAGCTGTTGGGGTTCTGATTGTTCAACTAGTTCTGGCTATAGGGGTTCTTGCTCTTGTTGTAGGGACTCTTGCTCTTTCTACAGGAACTCTTGATTCTCATCATACTCCTGACTCTCAACCTGTTCTATAATGGCAACAAGCTCTTCCAACCTTATATTTTCCTATTCCTCAAAAATGTCTTTTTCCTCAATGTTCACCTACCCCACTGGGGCTTTTGTGTCCTCTCGTGATGTTCCTCGAGACCTAGGGCTTCTTTCTAGGGGAACACTAGTGGTTGGCCCAACTGGTCTTGATTTTCTAGGAGGGCTTTCTGTCGTTTACTTTTTAGCTTTTCCCTTCCTCATTTCTGCCTCTTTCTTTTGTGCCCTAGTTCTCATTAAGGTTCTAAGAGGGACATCATTATCAAAGTCTGAAGAGGAACTATCTTTGTCTGAATGTTCTGTCTCAAAAGAACTAATCTCTATAGTTTGCTCAACTGCAAGAGGGTTTACACTAGGGCTTGCACCAAAATTTGAGGCTCCAAAAGTGGCTTCAACATTACTCTCTCCTACTAAACCTATGAGGTTGAGGTAAAACCCTAGGTCGCAAATGCTCTAGTCTAAATTGATCAATATTTAAAACTTTCTCCCAATTCATATCATACACATCATGCAGAGATTTCTCTACTAATAATTTGATCAGACAATGGTGGGAGACAAAATTATCCCTACCATTTTGGGTTTCATCCACCATGATTGAAAGAAGATGATATAACACATTTGGCACATTCATTCTTCTCCCATGCCTCATATGATTCAGGAGTTTGAAGTGCACAGAATTTAGGTTCGACTGGCACCCTTCACAAGTGATGTACTTCAAAATGTAGACAGTTGCTTGCTTCCACGGCTCAAGAAGAGAGGTTCTCTTTGCACCTTGCTTATCCACATCCAATGGAGGATCACTAGGTTCAATAAATTCAACCTAGGTAGCTGACCTTGCATCTCTGGTAGTAGGGTAATGTTCACAATCGGCAGGAAACCCTATCACTTCTGCAATCCTCTCTTTAGTAGCTATTACCTCCAACCCTTTTACCACAGCCTTTCCTTCAGAAAATGTTTGCACAAATTTCAGTGCAATGTCTTCATTATAACCATTAAGCTTCAAAAAATAATCTAACCATCCATAATTTCTGAACTCGGCTTGGGAAGGTGCATCTTTCAGTACTACATCATGAACTATGGATTCATTTCTAATTAATTGACCTCCCATTGTTTCAGTTATCTGCAATTAAGAAAGCACTTTGCAAGGTTTCCCTTCCTACAATATTTTTCTAAAATCCAATTTTTTCCTTCCTGCAATGCTACTGAATTCCCAATGCAAATTTCATATGAATTTTACCTTTTTGGTGACTTAGGATTATTACTGAGGTGATAGAGGTAGTAAGGAATAATAAATGAAGGATACAATTGAGAAAAATGGCAGCGGTTTGGTGTCATCTCACACATGCGAGCCATCACCTCACTCTATCATTCAAATTAGCTCAATTTAAATGTTGCTAACATGGACCATCATGGACTAACATATGGACATGTTATTCACACTCCTCCCCAACCTAAATTTGAGCATGTGTCCTCACATGCGAGGTGGTAATGGCGAATTGATAGGGCAGGGGATAATGACATGCTATGGAGAACATCTACATTAATGTATAGTAATTAAATAAATGTACTAAAAGATAATTAAGATGTAACAAATTGATGTGCACATACCAGAATTCTTGGAATATCTATTGCAAAGAATATTGAGAAAGTATCGGTCACCTTTTAAGAAGTCAGTTGAGCAATTAATGAAAGTGGAGATGGAATGCAGTGAAGTTATGGTGGAGTGATGGAAGAGAGAGAAAGGTGGAGATGGATGGGCAGATGGGTGGATTAATGAAGAAGAGGACTCCCACAAAAGTGGAGATCTTTATTATGAAGTGTTTGAATGTGTACTAGATCAGTCAGAAGGAGGGACACTAGGTCTGCTTCCTTTGGCTATAGGAATTTTAGAGGTTGGGTGTTGGTTAAATTGTTGCATGAACTCTTCCTTAGATGTTGGCTTGTGATACAACCTTAAGTGGTGACCATTGACCAAAAGTTTGAATATGATAGGCTCAATGGTGGTGAGTTGTACAACTTTGTTGGGAAAGACTTTTGCAACTTCATACAGTCCCAACCATCTAGTCTGCAATTTTCCTACATTATCTTGATACCTTGAGTCATAAAGGAGTGCCCAGTCGCTAGGTAGAAACTTCTTGTCCTTTATGTACATATATCATGCAATTGGATCCTTTGATTCTACACTACCTCAGTGTGATACAAGGTTGTCTTCATCATTTCATCCAAATTATTCAACTACATAATTTTGTCCTTTTGTGCCTCAGATATATCCATCCCTAAGTCTAGTGTAGTCCTAAGAGTCTTATGCTCAAATTCAATGGGCAAAATAGTTGTCTTCCCATACAGTAATTCAAAAGGAGTGAGACCTGTGGTTGTTTTCTAGGTTCTCCTATAGGCCCAAACAACTTCTAGTAGCCTGCTTGTCTAATCCTTCCTATGGATAGCCACTGTTTTGGTCAGAATGACTTCAATTTCCTTGTTGGTCACCTCAACTTGGCCATTGGCCTGAGCGTGATAAGGAGTAGACTTCCTATGCCTCACATTATATTCATTAAATAGTATTGTAACAAGGGTTGATATAAATTGAGCCCCTTGATCAGTCACTATCTCCCTTAGAACTCCATAACGAGTGAAAATTTCTTCATATCAAAATCCTACAACCTTATTATCTTGTGCATGTTTCATTGCTATTAAACTTCAACCCACTTGGTTACATAATCAGTGCAAACCAAGACATAGGATTTACCATGTGATGGAGGATCAATGGGTCCTACAAAATCCAAACCCCATTTATCAAATGGAGAGATTACTACCAAGGGCTAAAGAGTCATCTCATTAAACCTTGTTGGCCAACCCATCCTCTGGCATCTATCACACTTCCTTTTATATTTCCCTGCATCCTTGTGGAGTGTGGGCTAGTAATATCCTCTGTTCAGAATCTTCATTGTTGTCCTCTTGGCTGCAAAATTCCCTCCATAGGGTTCATTGTGGCATGCATGCAATATATCATATGTGTCATCTTCCCTCATACATCTCCTCATGACATGGTCTGGTCCAATGTAGAACAAACATCCTGCAATCCATGAGAAAGGAAAAGTCTTCTCAATGAGCACCCTTCTCTCTTTTAGAGAGAAATGAGGAGGAACTCTCCCTATGACTAGATAATTAGCTATGTCAACATACCAGGGTGTATGCACACTGATGGAAAACAAATGTTTATTAGGGAAAGAGTCATCAATGACTTGATTGTCCTCTAATGTAGTCAACCTTGAGAGAAAGTCTGCTACAACATTTGCCTTCCCTAGTTTATCAACAACGATTATGCCAAAATCTTGCATCAACAAAAACTATTTTGCTAGCCTACCTAAGATTGGGGGCTTATTCATGAGGTACCTGATTGCTACATGCTCTGTGTGTACAAAGATCTGATAGCCTATTATGTAGTGCCTGAATTTGTTAAGGGCATAGATTACTGCCAATATTTCTTTTTCTATCACTATATAATTGAATTCAGCTCCTTGCAAGTTCTTGCTAACAAAATAACTAACATTCTCAATTGCTCCTTATTTATGTCCTAAGACTACTCATATAGCATAGTCTGATGCATCTATATGAATATGAAAGTGAAGCTCCCAATTGGGACCTTTGAGTACAAGAGCATGGGTTAAAGCTTCTTTTAAATTAGAGAATGTCCTATCACAGTCCTCTATCCATTAAAACTAAGCATCTTTAGCTAGGAGATTGTACAATGGTGTTGCCATTTTGTTGAAATCCTTGATGAAACTCCTATAGTAGACTACATGTCCCAAGAACTTCTGACATCTTTTTTCTTTGCAGGTATAGGAAGATTGGTGATCACCTCAATCTTGGTAGGATATACTTGAATTCCTTTGTGAGAGATGTAGTGTCCAAGGAATACACCTTGTTGCATCATCATGAAGCATTTCTCACTATTTAAAGACAGATTATGTTCTTCTCATCTTCGTAACACTCTCCTAAGATTTTCCAATGCTTCATTAAAATCAGCACCATAGGTAATAAAATCATCCATATAAATATCCATGCAATCATGTGAGATATCTAAAAATATGCTAATGACTGCCCTCTAAAAAAATTGTAGGTGCATTGCATAAGACAAATGGAAGTACTAAGTAGGCATAAGTCCCCCATGGACAGATAAATGTGGTCTTCTCTTGATCCTTGAGTGCAATTTGTATTTGGTTATAGCCACAAATCCATCTAGAAAAGAGAAATAATGCTTTCCTGCAAGAGAATCTAGTACCCAATCTATGAAAGGAAGGGGAAAATGATCATTTATAGTGGTAGAATTGAGCTCCCTATACTCGACACAAACTCTCCATTTTCCTCCCTTCTTAGGCACAATCACCAATGGGGACACCCACTGGCTATCCGAAATGGGGTAGATAAATCCTGCACCTAGCAATTTTTGTAGTTCCCCTTTTACAATTTCTCTCAATGCAGGGTTAATTCTTCTTTGTGGTTGCCTCACTGGTGTGCAATCATCTTTGATGTATATCCTATGAGTGCAAAGGTTGGGGCCCAACTCCTTCATATCATGGTAGTCCTAAGTAAATGCATGTTGGTGGGTCCTCAAAAGGTTTGTCAAAGCCAGTTGTTGCTCTTGACTCAATTTGCTATTAATATTCAAGTATTTTCCTTCTGACACTTGCACTTGTGTGGTTAACTCTATCATATTTTTTTCACTAAGGCTTGGTACCTTGAGTTCATATGGTAGCAATGTATGCAACATATCAGTTGTTGCATGAGGTTCAGTTGTAGAAAGAGTGAGCAGAAGGGTCTTCACTAGTTCAGTAGAACTAGATCCATGAGAGGATGATGCTTCCTGCACCTCATAATGGTTCTGAATTATGTTAGACAATACTTCATCCTCTTCTTGAAGCTGAGTGAAAGAACTTTTGTCTAACATCATAAGTTGTGCCACAGAATTAACTTCCTTGGCCTCTTCACCAACATGTGGCCATATGCGGTTATCCATATCATGGGATGGTTGAGTAGGAGAGTAGAGAACAAGCTTTTTGGTACTCTTCTCATCAGAAATGGTCATTTAGATCTTGACTGACATCCAATATAGGAATCTATTGTTGCTAACCATGGCCTTCCAAGAATAATGGGATACCCGCCTAGTGTAGCTTTAGGAGAAAGAATCATGAAATCTATTGGGTACTCCCAAGAGTTTAGAGTTACCACAAGATCCTCTACTATACCATCAGGTTTAACAATGGAACTGTCAGCAAGCTGTAGGATAGTAGGAGTAGGTCTCATTCTTACAATGTTTAGTTGTTGTAGGATATCCTTATTCATCACATTTGTTACTGCTCCCTAATCAATTAAAGCATTCTTTATTTGGATCTCGTTTATAACAACTCATACTACAGGATTACCTGGGTCATTGTATTTGGGAATAGTCACTTTCTCAGGCATGATGTCAGCCAACTATTCCACCACATGAACTGTAAGGTCTTTCTTTTTCCTTCTTGGATTCTTGAAGCATGCTTCCTTAATTGCTTTGTCATATATGGGAACATCTTTTATGGCCTGAAATAGAGGTATTTTGACACATATATGCTTCAACTAATCTAAAATTTCAAAGGTTGTTTCCTTCTCTTCCTTTTGTTTAACAATTTCTAACCTCTGAGGAAATGGTGATTCTTCTTCAGCCTATTGAACTAGGAATGGTTTAGGATTTTTAGGTACACTTGGCTAAATGGGGACATTCAGAGGCTCCTCTTCTTCCACGGGAAGCTCGGTGATGATAGGTGTGGAAGGAGTTGGAAAAGTAGTTCCTGAATGCAAGTGGATGTCACTTACACTCACATCATATGTAGGAAATTGATTTGAATTAGTAGAATAGACTGGTTGTTGTTGTGGTTTGTTATTTGGGTTAGGTGTGGGCTGAGCTAGTAGCTGAGTAGGTCTAGGTGTGTTTGAACTTGAGCTAATAGGAGGAGGAATTATAGTAGTTTGTTGGGGTTGAGAAGGTGGCTACATGTAACTGGTTGTCTGGTTTAGCCATTGTTGTCCTCCCCTCCATTGGGATGTTTGCTGCCAGTTTCCTAGAGGTGGCTACCAATTTCCCTAGAACTACTGCTAATTCCCCTAAAGTTGTTGCCACTAGGGTGGAGAGTTTTGGCGATTGGGCCAGGTATTTGGAGGTTTATTCCAAGGCTATGGTGGATATCCTCCATAATTGGATGGATATGGGGGTTGCCATTGGTTACCAAATGAATAAGAATTAAAATGTGGCCCAACAAAATATAATGGATCTGGTGGCATACCTTGTCTTGGATCCCATCGCCTCATTTGTGCAATGTAGTAGACTTGATCATCTTCACCTTGGATTGGCTTGAACTCATGTGAGACCTACTTACTGTCAATGTTAGCTACCATCTTGCATTTGCAGTCTTTCTTTTGTCTGCAATGAGGGAAATATTCTGCCAACATTTCCTCTACCTCATGTTTATTCTTAGCTTGAAGTGTATCCAGCTGAGTAGCCAAATTTTTTATGATGCCCTTCTTAAATTCTGTCAACAAGTGAGTAATCTCCATCCTTGAAACTCCACTAGTAGATGTCTTACCCATAGAGGATTGGTAAGCTCTCCCTTTCTTTAA
Source organism: Sequoia sempervirens (assembly GCA_007258455.2). Taxonomy (NCBI): domain Eukaryota; kingdom Viridiplantae; phylum Streptophyta; class Pinopsida; order Cupressales; family Cupressaceae; genus Sequoia; species Sequoia sempervirens. Next base: position 379,335,024 of record VDFB02281492.1, on the reverse strand, counting down.
AGCTTCCTTAGAATAGTTCTGACATAGCTTCTTAATATCTTGCCAAGGAGCTTGGGTGATATCTCCTCCTCCCATCAGGTCTAAAGCCTCAATGCAACTCTCATTAATTCCTCCCAAGAATAGTAGCTTTTGAGACTCTTGATTGAGTGTATGATGTGGAGATTTCTACAGGAAAAACAAAAACCTTGAAATATAATCCTCCAAACTCTCATCTTCCTTCTATTGCATCCTAAAGATATCATATCCTCTCATGTCACTGCCCCTACAATATTCCTTGTATTTCTCAAGGAACTTTTTCTTCATGCTATCCCAAGTTTCCATAGTATTTCTTCCTAGGCTAATAAACCATCTTAATGCAGCCTCTTTCAAGGTGGTAGGTGATGAGGGCGCAACCCGAGACTCAGAAAATAACCCACAAACAAGAGAATAATTTTATTATTCAAAAAATGGAGCTTCTTACATGCAGAGGATCTCAAATCCTCAAGTTCTACAACACATGCAAGTTACAAAAAGCTACAGAATCACCCTTTCGCAATATGCGAGCTTGTCCCCAAAAAGTTACCCAAAAATTAGAAACCCACCCATAAATAGAGCTCCTCTTTAGTTTGGAGCCAAAACAACATTCAAATTTGAGTTTAGGCGGTTTGGCGAAAATTACAACTTGAAGTTCAAATTTCAAAAGAACATTTGCAATTGTATCTTCTAGAAAGTGCGCCAACTTCCGGGGCCATAACTTTTGATTCGGGACTTGATTCGCGAACCGTTTGAATCGTTGGAAAAGTCTCAAAGTCAATAATGCGCTTGAAATCTACTAGCCAATTTTTGGCAAGTTTTGGCCCATACAAAACTAAATGCCTCAAATCTAACTCGGAAGATTTTAGTGCAATCTGAGAAACTAAAATTTAATATCTTTCAACCCATGAATAGAAAATAAAAACCATAAATTAGGAATTTCATTATACGAAAAGGGTATCCAAAATGTAAAAACATCTAAAAACTGAGAAACTTGAAATTTAACTATTTTTGGGTGATGCAAGATTTCCCTTACACCACTGGACTCTCTTGCATCAGACATAAAGGTAATTTGAGAAGTGACCTAATATATCTTAAATGGTTGAGGAAAACCCAACCGGTCAACCGTTGCCTTAGATAGCCAGGATGAATCTTCCACAGGCCTTCCTCTCCATTTCACCAAATATTCTTCATACTGCATATTTCTGGTACTCCTTCCCACATGACTATCCAAGATTGCTTCAATCTCCTCCCTTTCTAAAGTAGGTGCTGAAATGCCATACTGCCCTATTGCTGGTGCTTCCTCTATTCCACCTTCATGATACTCTATCAAATCTGAAATGTTGAACATAGGGGAAATGTTGATTCCATCAGGCAACTCTACCTCATATGCATTCCCTGAATCATGCTTCTTCAAAATCTTATAGAGACTGAATTTCTTCATCTTCAATTTGTTATAGGTTCCCACAGGAAATCTTTCTTTCCTCAAGTGGACCATTACTTCATCACTAGTCTGAAACTCCTTATTCCTGCTTTTCTGATCTGCCTTAGCCTTATATTGCATATTCATCTTATTAATGTGTTCTCGTACCTTCTCATGTATATTCTTGATGTGCTCTACAAAATATTTGGCTTTAGCACTTATTTTCTTCTCTTGGTCCATCTTCCTCAATTATGGAGTTGTTCTGGGGCTACCTCCATACACAATCTGGAACGGTGATCTACCAGTGCTTCTGTTGATAGAATTGTTATAAGAAAATTCTTCCTGGGGTAAGATCAAGTCCCATCCCTTGGGTTTATCTCCTACCAAACATCTCAGTAGGTTAATCAAACTCCTATTAACAACCTCTGTCTACCCATCTGTTTGTGGATGGTGTGCAAAACTGAACTTCAACTCTGTCTTCAGCTTCTTCCACAAGGTCCTCCAAAAGTACCCCACAAATTTGGTGTCACGATCTGAAACAATACTCTTTGGTAGACCATGTAGCCTCACCACCTTTGAAGAACAAGTCATCAATGTGGAATGCATCATGGGTCTTTTGACATGGAATGAAATGTGTCATCTTCGAAAACCTATCAACCACCACAAAGGTTGAATAATTTCCTTGTTGTGTCCTTGGCAAACCAAGAACAAAGTCCATACTTATATCCTCCCATGGCCTCTCTGGTATAGGTAAGGGCTGATATAAGCCTATATTCTGGCTCACTCCTTTAGCCATCTGACATACCCTGCAGCTTTTTACAAACTTCTTCACATCCTATGACAACTAAGGCCAATAATAATGCTCACTAATAATGGCAATGGGCTTATCCCAACCAAAATGTCCTGCCATTCCTCCACTATGCTTCTCCTTTATCAGGTTCTCCCTCATGGAACTCTCCGAGATACACAATTGACTTCCCTTAAATAACATGCCATCCTGGAGTATGAAATCCAGCCACCTTGTCCTGTCCACTGTAACAAGTTCCTTGCAATCTTTCCAAGCCTCTGCAAAATTAGGATCTTCTACGTACAGTGTCTTAAGTTCATTGAACCCAACCACTTCAATCTATATCTTTGCCATCAATGTATGCCTCCTACTTAAGGCATCTGCAACCCTATTTGACTTCCCACTCCTATGTTTCAAAACAAAGGTATAACTCTAAAAAAACTCTACACATTTCATATGCCTCTGATTTAATTTTCCCTGACTATTTAGGTACTGCAAGGCCTGATGATCAGTATATAGAACAAATTCCTTCGGCAACAAATAATGTCTCCATTTCTTTAATGCTTGAACTATTGCATAAAATTCCTGATCATATGAAATGCTTTCTCTTGGCATTGTTAACTTTTCGAAATAGGCAATGAGCACTTCTTGGCTCCTTGCACTCAATGGCACAACCACGGCATCACAATCCACCTAAAACACCTTGTTGGAAATCTAGGAGGATAGAATAGGATTTATACATTACCTTCTACTTCAACAATTCTGAAACTCTTTTCAACTTAGGTGCTCCACTTGAATTCCTTTCTATCCCCTCTCATTGTTTCAGTCAGGGGTCCACAAATACTACTGAAGTTTCTAATGAAATTTCTATAAAAACTAGCCAAACCATGGAAAGATCTCACCTCGGTAGCAATTCTTGGGGTAGGCCATTCCAGAATAGCCTTCACCTTCTCTGGGTCCATCTTGAGACCTTCTCTTTGAGACAACAAACCCCAAGTGATACACTAACTCCCTCTTCCCACAAACTGCACTTCTTCAAATTAATCCATGATTTCTCTTCTTAACTTCTCAAAGGCTCTCTGAATATGCATGGGATGCTCATCAGCATCTTCTTCGAAAATCAAAATATCATCGTACACAATAACAAAACTTTCCAATTCTTTTTAATTACCTCCTTCATGACACATGAATGTGCTCGGTGCATTAGTTGGCAAAAGGCGCGACTAACCGCACAATGCGAGGCCCTCTTTGGTCTTGAAGGCAGTCTTCCATTCACTCTCCCTCTCGGAATCCGGATCTGGTGATATCCACTCTTGAAGATCAATCTTTGTAATGCTAAGCTCCTCAAAGTCCATCAAATCCATCCATAACCTTGGTAGGAAATTTGTACTTGATTGTTATCTTGTTTTATGGCTTGGGAATTTGTACACATCCTCCACTCCCCATCCTTCTTTGGTGCTAGTACTGCAGGTACTGCACATGGACTCAAACTCTCCCGTATCAAACCCTTTCTCAACAACTCTTGAACTTGTCTGTTCAACTCCTCATTTTTTGCTGGGGTCATTCTATGAGCTACCTTATTTGGCAAACTAGCTCTAGGAATCAAGTCAATCTAATGACTGATCTTCCTTAAAGGTGGTAAACCCTCAGATACATTATCAGAAACAATATCCTGAAACTCATCCAACATCCCAGAAACTTCTTCTGGAACCTTCTCACTATCCTCCTTACTCACTCATGAATTAATGTATAACACACGCTCATGCTTCATACCATCTAAAAAATTTCTTCCATCTACATAACAAATTCTAGCAGTACTGCATACCTTTTCTTCGGTCTCCTTCAGGGGTTTCAACTTGTGATGAACCCCATCCTTTGTCAAGGAATAAGTGTTTTCATAGCCATCATGTATAGCTCACCTATCGAACTGCCACGGCCTCCCCAACAACATGTGACATGCATCCATGGGGATGATATCATAGAGAACCTCATCATGGTAGCTCCCAATATTGAACTTTACTAGGCACTGCTCATTGACCAAAATTTTGTGGTCCTTCTGCAACCAGGTAATCTGATACGGATGTGGGTGTCTTTCCCTCTTCAGCTTCAACTTTGTGACCATATCTTCTCACACCAGATTATCGGTGCTCGCACCGTCAATAATGACATCACAACATTTTCCTTCACACTTGCACCTTATGCGAAACAAATTCTTCCTCTGTTCTGGTTCCTTTTCCTCAGTCACCAAGGCTCTCCTAATCACTAGGGCTTCTCCCCTTTCAGCATCATCTGAATGTTCAGATTGGGCCTCCTCATCTGCATGTGCAACCCTTCCACAACCTTCTGGCCTTTTGTCTGCCCTTCCTTGGTATTGTCAACATTCATAGGCTCGATGCCCTTCTTCACCACACTAGAAACATGTTCCTTTGAAACCACCTCTTCCAGATCCTTGTCCATATCTCCCTAATCCTCTACCTCTTTGATCACCACTATTTTGATCACGAGGGTGATAGAAGTTGTCATTCCTTTGGCTTCGGCTGGTACCCACATCTTCACTTTTCTTTTCATCATCATTTCGGCTTCCTGAAGATCTTCCACTGCCCCTTCCACTTTGACCTCATCATCCTTTTTGCTTGCCATCAAATCTTTTGTTCAACTTCTCTTCCACCTTCAGAGCAAACTGATACACATCCTCAATGGTGGTCATTCTGAATAGGCTTAACTCCTTCTGAATGCTCGGTCGAACCCATTAAGATATCAGGCTACCTTCTCCTTATTGGCCTCTGTGTGGCCCATTTTGATGATTATCTTGTGAAAATCTTCAGTATATTCTTTCACAGATCTGATTCTTTGCTTCAACCCTTGTAATTTCTTCAACAGATCTAACTCGTAGTCCATTGGTATGAACTGCTTCTTCAGTTTCTCTACCATGCAATCCCATCTAGTGATATTTCCTTTTCCTCTTCGATTTCTTTCCAACTGGACCTCTTTCCACCAAATACTAGCATGTCCCTTCAGCTTCATTTTCACAAACTTAACCCGATCTGGGTCCTCTATTTCTTCATACTCAAAATATTCTTCTAGCTCGTTGATCCAATCGATCAAGTCTTTCAAGTTCAAACTTCCAGAATAATTGGGGACTTCTACTCTGGGTCTTTTCCCGATCTTCGAAATGGCCCTTATTAGCCGCATTTGGTCTTGATCAATTGCATCTTCTTCTTCTACATTTGAACTTTCTTCCTCTCCTTCATCCTCACTTTCCTCCCACAGGTTTAACCCTCTTCTCAACTGCTCTTATAACGCATCAATCTGTCTTGGGAGGGTTGCCAGTACATCTCTTCCACCAGCATTTCTACCGCCTCGACTACCTTTGGCACCACCATGCCTACTAGACATCACTCTTGGAGGAATCTTTCTTGACCTCAACCCACAACCATGGTCCTAGTGCGAACTGTCTCACGATCGGTGATCTGTCCACACACTCAAGAAAGCTTTGCTCTGATACCACTTGATGAGGGCGCACCCCGAGACTTAGAAAATAACCCACAAATAAGAGAATAATTTCATTATTCAGAAAATGGAGCATCTTACATGCAGAGGATATCAAATCCCCAAGTTCTACAACACATGCAAGTTACAGAATCACCCTTTCGCAATATGCGAGCTTGTCCCCAAAAAGTTACCCAAAAATTAGAAACCCACCCATAAAGAGAGCTCCTCTTTAGTTTGGAGCCAAAACAACATTCAAATTTGAGTTAGGCAGTTTGGCGCTGAAAAATTACAACTTGAAGTTCAAATTTCAAAAGAACATTTGTAATAGTATCTTCTAGAAAGTGTGCCAACTTCCCGAGGCCATAACTTTTGATCTGGGACTCTGATTCGTGAACCGTTTGAACCATTGGAAAGGTCTCAAACTCAATAATGCACTCAAAACCAGCTATGCCAATTTTTTCAAGTTTCAAGGTTGATCCAGGAACTCTAAGTGCCTCAAATCTAACTCAGAAGATTTTCAAGTGCAAATCTAGGAAACTAAAACTGCAATATCTTTCAACCCAGGAATAGAAAATAAAAACCATAAATTGGGAATTTCATTATGACGAAAAGGGTATCCAAAAATGTAAAAACATCTAAAAATTGAGAAACTTAAAATTTAACTTTTTTTGGGTGATGCAAGATTGCCCTTACACCACTGGATGCTCCTGCATCAGTAGGAAACAATTTAAGCCTATGAGCATCAGTGGTATAGTCATAGCTTTTGTAGAGGATATCAAACTCAAATAAGAAAGTATCAGGGTCTTCTATGACAAGTCCATAGAACTTAGGAAGGACTAAAGCAGGGATATTTTTGAGGTTGTCAACTTCATTCTAATGGGAAATGGGGAATGGAAAATTTGGTTGGTTAGGTCTATTTTTATTTGCATCACTCATGCTTGCTTGGCAAAGTTCCAAAGCAAATGGGTTCTCAATCAGATTTTGATCTTCCGGGGAATTTTCAGAAATAGTTAAATTGGGAAATGCATCAGCAAAAAGGTGTGGCTCTTCTTCTTCTTTGTCTCCTGGCAGATTTGGAATCTCTTCTAGCTAAAATGGATCAAGATAATTAGGAAGGAATCTCCCATAACCATCTCTTCTCCTTCCTTTATGCATGTGGTATCAACTTAGCATCAACCAACTTACACAAAGAATTGGTGAGAGAATAGGGGGGTCATTACTTCCTAAATGAGGGGTATACTAAGAACAAAATTCAGAAATATTACAGCAAGAAAGAAACTATCAATGACTCCAAAGAACTTCCTAGTTTGACACCATCCCGGCAATGGTGCCAAAAATGTTGGCCTCTACAATGACTTAAAAACTAAGCCCTTAAAGTTGTAATTCAAAGATTGGACATCTAATCTAAATAGCTATCTTAATCTTCCATTGTTTGTAAACCCAAGCCCAGGGATGTAGACTTGAAATGGGTTAGCACAGTATGTGCACTAGGAATCGGTAGTAGCCATATTCATCCTACAGCTTAAGAAAGACATAATGCTGAAAATAAATTACTTAGAAGGAAGTAACATAAGTACTAAACATCAACCAACAACTATACTAAGCTAAAGTGCATGATAGAAATGAAAATCTGAGCAAACAGATAGGAAACTACTCTGTCTACTTTGGCTGCAAGAACAATCATAAAATGGAATTCTAGTGGCTGTAGGAACAAATAGTTGCCAGATTTATAACTATTGTTGAATAGAAAAATAATAACCAGATTAAGGATGGAATCCTCACCGTGGTCCCCCTCCGATGAGTATCCCTTAAGACAAACTTGATGCAACAAACTTATAATTTCATTTATTCATTTGAAAGCATGATTACAATAGACCCATGTAACTGTATTACTAAAAAACTAAGAGAATGTGAGTACAACATCAGATCAATCAACCTTGAGAAGGATCATCTGAGTCTTATTTATAGAAGAAAAACTACTAACTAACTACCTAGCAAGGTGGTCAACTCCAACAGATTAGAGGACACTTTATGGAAAGCATAGAAAGTGGAAAGGAGGTTATGCATGCGTGGAATCTGGTCAAGCTGCCGGTTTTCCCATATTCACTCAACAAACTATTATGACCATTTACAAGGTAAGTTACAATTCTTTGATTTGAACTAGGAATTTCCCTCCATTGAGAGTCTTCCCTCCATTGACCTTTGAATGATCATCTTGTTGACCTTTATGGTGAATGACCAGCTGGCAGAATCTTCCTCAATTTTGTAGGCTCTAATTATATCTCTGCATGAAAACATTAGCATGCACAACAATTGCATATCTATAACTATCTTAAAGTAACATTCATTAATCCACATGTAAAATTAACATAGATAGTTCACATAGCATGTTAATGTCATTTAAAAGTCACAAAGATAAACTTATGCCCAATGTCTATGGTTTTGAGGAAATAACATGAAAATGTCAACATCCAAGTATCAAAGTCTATGACAACAACAACAAATGGATAATAAACTCTATCAAAATTAAGCCATAAATTGGACTCATCACATACATTATGTTTATAAAAAATGAGGAGCATTTTGAAGAATTAAAAATGTTATAAACTTTTTAGCATCTCATCTTTGTTCACACACCCTAATCTGCTAGACTTTCTATTTGTAAAGAATGTATTAGGATTGAATGTATTTCTATTTGTAAGTTCACTCCTTATAATCTATGCAAGATGTTTGGTGATTATTCCTTTTATTTTTCTTATTAACAAAAAATATCATTTGTTTTACTAGGTCCTTTAAACTCTACCATCAATCAAGAATTCACTTTGAGTTATAGTGATGGATTGCTAAGAACTTTTCTTTTTTTTTTGCAAGTAAAAATATGGCAAGTTAGAGGTTACTTTTAGATTTGACAAGATAGTTTTCCTTATTTTCTTTCATATTTATTTATTTTTTTTAATTTTTTGACTTTGTATTCTTATATTTTCCTCTCTCTTATTAGTTTTCAAGATATTATAGGGTAGTATTAGATTGAGGTCTATCCTTGAATATCAATTTAACCCATCTTAACATAAGTGCACTTGTATACACCACAATTCCTTTATTAGAGCTAATTTGTTTCTTTGAGTTATCTAGTCATACAAAGACTTGGTACCTTAGAGACCTTGGAGAGGTTTAATTTCCTTTCAAGGGAGGAATGGATTTCTCGATTTCTGAGTCTTAGCCCTATGCATAATCAAAAGCCACACAATTGGCACTAGAACAAGGGCAATCAAGATAAGTGTTAAAAACATAGGCATATCGCTAGTTACATAGTTTTAGTAAGTTAAATTTGGGTGGTTCCAGTTAAATGGTTAATCATTTTCCTTTTCAAGGGGAGTTCCTTAGATCTCCTAAATTTTATATTAGGTGGAGCCTTACCTTTTACCCTCATAAAGAAAGTGCACATGAACATGTTGAGTGTTTTGATAGGTTGATGGTTTAGCATCATGTCATGAATGAGAAGGTTGCTTGCATTTTTCTTTGACATATGAAATTATTTTTCACAATAAAAAATAGATACATTACAAAAATAAAACCATTGATAGAAATTTCAAAGGTAATGAATCAATTGAAACAATAGTCATTCTAAAACCTAACATTGTTATTACAAAGGGATGTTTTTTTGGAGTCAAAGGTTCAAGAAAATATGAATCAAGCAAGATGATACCAAAACTACATACTTACACATAAATTGAAAAGTTGAGAAAATGCAACAAAAATAAAGAATAACCAATTGACATACACTAAAACTAATATGATATTTAACAAATATAAACATAAAATTTATTTAAGCATGTAAATCTTTCAATTAATCTATTTGAAATAGAATTACTAAAAACAAATATTTTTCCTCACAAATTTAAATGATCTAAACAAGAAACAAACATATTAATAATATTTATATAAAAAAAAAATCTAATAAATAGGATGCAAAATGTTTATTAACCAAAGTAAAACCTTAGAAATAATACAACTGAGAAAGCTTTGTTTCTGACTTCTATGTCATATTAACAGGTTTCACGGGGTCCACACACAGAAGATTTATTATTCACAGACAACTCAACTTTTAGTCGTCAAGCTTTTCCTTAACAATGGAGCTGCATACAAACAAAATCTTCTCCATAGCCACGTGTTCAATTAAAGAATAGTTATGTTTTTCTTACTTTTCTATATTTTCATAGAATTTGTCAGACTTAGTTAAAATATTTACGTTGGCTACCATTTTTGACGGAGTCGATTGATTGAAGGAAACTTTAAAGTGTTATCTACCATGTCCTTATCTTGTCATGTTCCTCTGGTTCAAAATATCTACCTATTTTTTCCTAATTCTTTGCCTCAAAAAAAAAAATTCCATTTGAAGTGGCACTATTAGATTTTAGAATAGATATTGTTTCCATTGGTTCAGTCCATTTAATAATTGTATTTTTTATGTATTTATTTTTTTATCATTTTTCTTATATGAGAAAATATTTTCTTATATATGATTTTACTTTTGTAATTCACTTATTTTATAAGTTTGTTTTTGTCAAATAAACTATCTTACATATAATTGACATGAAAAAAAGGTTCACTAGATGATTGTGAAGGTCATTGATGAAGAGGGTAGAAAAGATTTAATGCAAACAAAAGAAGATAAAGCAATGAAAAGCACAATACCTTCACCTAGAATCTTATCTTTTGTCATTGATGAGTAAAAATGGAGTACACTCTTATTCTACTTGGTTTTCTCTTTGATGTTGATATGTGTATTGTTTAATGTTCTAGTATAACCATGATATGATTTTCCAGTGATAGATCAAAATGATAGCATGTAGGTATGATAACTCAAGATTGAATCACAAGAGGATTTGATGAAGGATGAGAATATAGAGTATTGAAGAGGCAAAATCAATGGATAGAAATGATTGATGATGGATGGCTACGATTGAGGGGAAATTAGGATTTGCATCAAGGATCTAATCATGTGACAAGTTACGATATAGGTTAAAAATTGGGATAAGGACAAAAATATTTATGGCAATGGTTAGGATTAAGAAGTTAAATGAGATGAGCGGATAAGATAAAAAGTTAATTTAACTTTTGGATTAGTGTCTAGCTTCAATGAATCTAGAAAAGAAGTTAGTTAGACATGTGAAGGGGACATTTGTTATATGAAGACAAATTTAGATTATGATCCATGTGAACATGATGAAGGGCTAGGATTAAATAGATAGGGATAGATGATAAAGGATAATTAATTTAATTATTGAGATCATGTGAAAGAGAAATATTTAAATAAATAGTAAATATTTATTTAACTAAGGATTAGGATAAAGGATGAGAATAATTAATTTAAATAATATATATTTAGTTAATTAATGGTTTAGGATAGGCTAAAATTAGATGTGGTTGGGTATGGTTGGATTTAGGTGTCTACAATTGATATGAAAAAAAAAATCCATTAGACAATTTTAATTATCCTTTAACCCTATTATTCTAGCTTTTAATATTTTATTTGAATTTTTTTTCTAGTCTTAGTGATACCTAGACTCACTATTAGAGTTTGTTTATCTAGGTATGGGAGGTTACTTGCACCCATCAGTTTCCTTAGGAAAACTATTGGATCAATTTAATAATTTTGAATGATTTTTAAAATATTGCATCTAGAAATGAAGGTTCCTATGATTTATTTCTGATATTTAATGATGAGTAAATTCCCATTAGATCTTTGAATGTTCTCTATGGATTATTAAAATTAACTAGGTAATTTTTATGTATATATAACATCTAGAACTATAATTTAAATATTTTATTGTTAATTTGTTAGATAATTTCTAGATAGGATTAAATTAGATAGTTCCTAAACCAATTTTAGTTTGGATATTTGGGGGGTCAATTTTATAGTTGTATTTTTCAACCATGTTTAAAATAGTACATATAGGTTGAATCTACAATAAAAAATAGAAAAATATGAAATTAGATCCAAATATTTAGGATGTGTGGTTATGTTAATTAAAATATTAGGTTAATTGTAAAATTTTACATAAAAAATTTTGCTTTGATACTAGTAATTACATTAGGGACAACCAACCCAAGTGTGCATAATGAATATTGAAAAGTACTAGGTGTGAATTTTTCACCCTTATGTTATGCCTCCACAATGAAAAGTATATAGAAACATGGTGAGTCCACATGAGGTAAGACAAAATTGATGTCTCCCAAGTTTCCTTAATAATAGTGTGAATAGGACCCTCCTATATAAGATAAACGCTAACTAGCTTGGTAATAACTCTTTTCACACTAACTCCTTTCAGTTATTTTATTAACTATAAAATTTTAAATAATCATGATATATTTGAATATATTCATATTGTAATATCATTATGAATAAATTGTAAGCCTTAGTTTTTAATCAACGATCTAAAATTTGTATTTTTAGATGCTTAAATTAAGATTCTCTAATTTATGAATATAATTTCATTCTAATATTTTTAAATTAAATGCATTTGAATTTTTTTATAAGAATTTGATGACCCGAACAAAATTTGTGTAAGTAGCATTAATAATAAGCATTCTAAGACCTAACATTCCTACTATAAAAGGAAATTTTTTGGAGGCAAAGATTTAGAGACATATGATTTGGGTAAGAAAATACCAAAACTACATACAAGATATTGAGAAAGTACTATCAAAATAAAATATAATTAATTCACATGTGTAAATGTTAATACCATATCTAACAAATGTAAAGATAAAATTTGATTGAATATGTACATCTTTCAATTGATTTATTTGAACTACAATTATTAAGAACAATCTTTGAAAAGTTCCAAGTATTAACTGACAAAGCAAGATGGCACCAAAACTACAGATAGATGTAAACAGTTATCTGTTTTTCTTAGCTTTTTATATTTTCTTAGGATTTGTTAGACTTGGTAAAATGCTTACGTTAACTATCATTCATGACGGAGTCGATTGATGGAAGGAAATTTTAAAGCACGTAGTAGTCTCTTTGAATTAATCTAAGGGTAACCTACAATGTCCTTGTCATATTCAATGGGATCAGATACGTTATTCTTGCGGTTCAAAATCCATATGGAGCAACTGGAAAGAGAATGAGCTGAGATTATAGATAAGTCTAGGCTGTAATGTGTTGCTTCGCCTGGTGGAGATGTGTGAGGCGAACCTAGCTTTACAAGCTTCCACTGGAGGTGATGTAGCATATATTGGAAAAATTCAAAAGAAAAGGACAGGCATAACAATGCTTAGTAAAAGTCTGTAGACCGTATTGACTTGATGAAAACAATTAACGGATCTTGGTGTTAAATACCACATCCTTCCTCCATCATCTACTGCATAGACAAAACTGTTTCCGCTATCTTTCTTCCCTCATTTCGACAGTACTCCGACTACCGTTCTGAAATGGAAGCGAGTCTGCTGGTTATTTCTTTGTTCATATTACATTTATCTATTACAGCTTATGGGCATGGATTAAAGGTGGGTTATTATCGCCAAACATGCCCTGAGGCTGAGGAGATTATCAATGAAACTGTTGTCGAAGCTGCTAAATCAGATCCTGTTGTACCAGCTGCTCTTATAAGATTGCACTTCCATGATTGCTTTGTAAGAGTAAGTATTCTGCAATATACTTATCTTGAATTCCATCCCTTATTTCATGATTGATTATGTTAGTTAATAAGAGTGATGGATGATGAATTGTAGGGTTGCGATGGATCAATCCTCATTAATTCCACAGTAGATAACATAGCGGAAAAGGACTCCTTTGTCAACAATCTAAACCCAACGGGCTACAACATAGTTGATGCAGCAAAGTCCAAACTGGAAGCCAAATGCCCAGGAGTGGTTTCTTGTGCTGACATAGCGGCATACGCTGCAAGAGATAGTGCTTACCAAGTATGTATTATTAAGATTAATAATAATGTTAGGATTACCTAGCAGCAATAATGGCTTAATATAGGGGTTTATCTTATAGTGCAATGGTTATAGGGGTTTATCTTATAGTGTAATGGTTAAGTGGTAGTATATTGTTGTGGTCATGAGGGTTCAAGTTTCTGTTAGGTTATTGTAATCCTAAACACTATATCTTCGCTGATCCAATATGCTTGCAGACCAGTCCTCTATTTATGACCTCTAAAAAATGTTTACTAATCAAAAATAAAATAAAATAAAATAATGGCTTAACATATCTTACAACGAATGCAAATTCAGGCTGGTGGGTTATTTTGGGCTGTTGAAGGAGGACGAAGAGACGGAAAGATATCTCTCGCATACGAGCCCCCGGGGAATCTGCCTTGTCCCTCATTTGGTGTAGACCAGTTGACACAACTTTTTGCTTCAAAGAATTTGTCACAGGAGGACATGGTCACTCTCTCAGGTAGGCCTAATAGTGGCTAATAATGCTTAATGAAAGCGTCAAAACACTTCTAGATTATGCCTCATATAAACAATCTCTCTGTTTTACAGGGGCCCATTCAATTGGGGTTTCTCACTGTACTGGATTCAGTGTAGATCGTCTGTACTTCTTCAAAGGCAGCAGTGGTCAAGACCCTTCCCTGGACTGCAACTATGCCCTTCAGCTCAAGGCCAAATGCCCCCCTTCGGCTTCACCCGACATGTATGCTGTACTGGATCCTTTCACTCCAACTAAGCTAGACGTGAATTACTATGTAAACTTGGAATACCATCTTGGACTGTTGAATTCTGATCAAGCGTTGATGTCAGACGAAGCCACCTCCCGACAGGTGAAGATTTACGCCAAGTATCCAAGCGTTTGGAGGAAGAAGTTTGGACAAGCAATGGTAAAGATGGGTTCAATTGACGTGTTGACAGGATCGCAGGGAGAGATAAGGAAAAAGTGCCGTTTCCCGAACTAGCCGATTCCTCCGCCTTTAAGAGGGCTTAAGTTCCATGACTCTATTTTGCTATACATTTCGGCTAGCTGTGTTCGAAAATGTGATTTGTTCCTCACATTTTATTTTTATTTTACATATATTAATGATGCAAGTATAAGTCAAATCGAGTCAAAAATCTGGAGTAAAAGTCAGGAGTATAAGCCATGCTAAAATAAAGTAAGAAATTTGGAGCATAAGTTTAGAGTACAAGTCGAGATTATGAGTCAAAGTTATGTCAAGTTAAATTGAGTTAAAGACAGGGTGTTCGAGTCAAGTTAGAAGCTTAAAACACAAATCATGAGTGAATGTCATAGCATGTAGCCAAGTCAAGTAGGAAACTTGAAGTTCAAATTATGTATATTACTTATATTATGTATACCTTTTTGGAAATACATTAATGTTTAAAGAGGCGAGAGAAGTGGAGTAAAGGAGAGAGGATGAAGAATAGAAATGCAAGCAGTAGTCTAATTTATTTTTTAATAATATATGAAATATGTTTTTCCATATTTATACATTTTTGTGTATAGACAATAATCAATGAATCATTTTCTATTAATTTATGCATGTATTTAGAACAACAATATGATCTTTTGTATTATACGTTTTCAAGTGAATCATATGGGATTCTAGATTTAATCAAGGTGTATATACTTCTCTTCATCAAATTCATATGGGTCAAGTTATCAAATTGGTGTCAAAGTCAAGTTGAGTTAGCAAGGGGGATTTATCATTGGTTGGTTTAGCAGAACTTAATTATTTTGAGTGATTTAAAAAAATCAAGCTTAGGAGCCAAGGTTTCACAAATTTCAAGCAAAGGTTGAAATATTCTCTTAGAGTGCTCAAAAGCTAAACTTGGGCATATTTAAGATAAATGTTTCAAGGTATTCTCTTCGAGAGTTTCATCAATGGATTATAGTGGTCTATAGCAACAAATCCCCATTTTAATGGGAAAGATCATGATCATTGAAGAAATAAAATGAAGAGAATATGTTTCTCTCAAGAGCTTTGGGAATTTGTAGAAAATGATCTTTTAGAACTTGTTGAACAAGAAATATATAATGCCTTAAGCACAAAAGGATTTTTTGAAAGAAAATAAAAAGGATGTTAAAGTGTTGTAATTTATACAAATGGCACTAAATCACTCTACTCTTTTAAATCTTACAACAACAACAAAATCCAAGAAAGCATGGGAGATTCTTCAAAAAACATGAACTATGGAAGTAGCATGGTAAAATTAGTGAAGTTGTAGATACTAAGAAGAGATTTTGAGAACTCTCAAATAAAAGAGTATGCATATATCAAATAATTATTTTACCTAAGTAGTGTGTATCATAAACTAATTAAGGGTGATATTTTGAAGTTATTGTAACACAAAATATTGTGTACCCATGTGATTTCATGTTGTATATTGTATCCTCTTTATTGTCCACTTCGATAGCAAGTTCTAGGTCCACTTGAGCCTAAACCTTGTCCTTTTCCCCTTACACCAAGATTTTCCTATAATTTAGATTATTATCAATAAAAATTGTAAGTCAAGTGAAAATTTGGAGTAAAATTCAAGATTATAAGCTATGCTAAATTAAAGTTAGAAATTTGGTGCAAAGTCTAGAGTACAAATTTAGTTTATAAAACACAGGTCTTTATTGTGTAAAGTCATGTCAAGTCAAATTAGAAGCTTGAAGAACAAGTCATGCGTAAATGTAATATCATATTACACAAGTCAAGTCAAATTAAGTTAAAGACTTGGAGCTCAAACTCAAGTTAGAATCTTATGTTGCACAGATGGTTGTCGTTGCACCAAAATATTGACTTGTTAATGCTCGATACAATCACTGGAGTTAATGAATCCAATAGAGGTCGTTATGCCATGTCACGAACCTAAGCGTTGCACTGCACAGCACAAGGAGACCAAGAGCGCACACCTTGCAACAATCGCCCCCAATGCAAGAAAGGGGTTTGAACCCATCACCTAGGATCTGATACCAATTGTTGCATAAACGATTTTCGTTGCACCAAAAGATCGACATGTTAATGCCTAATACAACTACCAAAGTTAATGAATCCACAAGAGATGATTAAGCCATGTCACAAACTCGCGCACTGCACTACACAACACAAGGAGACCAAGGGAGCATACCTTGCAACAACTTAAAGTATAAATCATGAGTGAATGTCATATCATGTGGCCTAGTCAAGTAGGAAACTTGAAGTTCAAATTATGTATATTGATTATATTATATATACCTCCGTAAAATACAATAGATGTTTAGAGAGAAGGAAGGAGAAGTTTAGTTAAGGAGAGAGGATGAAGATTAAGAAATTCAAGCACTAGCCTTGTAATTGGTATATGTAAAAGTTCTTTTAATAATATATCAAATTTATTTTCTCTATTCGTGAGTTTTGTGTACAGTTAATAATAAATCAATGCTTTTCTATTACTATATGGATATATTTAGAACAAAAATATGATATGTTTGTATTGTAAATGTTCAATTGAATCCTATGGGATTATAGAGTAAATCAATGTGCACATGCCTCTCTTCATCAAATTCATATGGCACCGAGTTATCAAATTGGTACCAATACCTAGTTGAAATAGAAAGGGAGAATTATCATTGGTCAGTTTAGAAAAACTTAATTATTTTGAGTGATTTATAAAAATCAAGCTTAGGAGCCAAGGTTTCACAAATTCCAAGCAAAGGTTGAAATATTCTCTTAGAGAGATTTAGGAATTTGTAGAAAATGAGCTTTTAAAACTTGTTGACCAAGAAGTATATAATGCCTTAACTCAAGAACAAAAGGATTTGTTGAAATAAAATTAAAAGGATACTAGAGTGATGTATTTTATACAAATGACACCAAATCACTCTATTTGTTTAAAGTTTACAACAACAAAAAATTTCAAGCAAGCATGAGATATTCTTCCAAAAAACAAGCTATGATAGTAGCAAGGTAAAATTAGTGAGGTTGCAGATACTAAGAAGAGGCCTTGAGAACTCTCAAATAAAAGAGAATGAATCTATTCAAGAATTATTTACCTAAGTAGTGTATATCATAAATTAATCAAGGATGAATTTTTGAATTTATTCTAACATAATAAATTGTGTACCCACAAAATTTCATGTTGTCTTGTACCCATTTTATTGTAGACTTATGTAGTGTGTTCTAGGTTCACTCAAGCCTAAATCTTGGCCTTTTCCCCTTACACTAAGACTTTCCTATATTTTTAACTACAGTATCCTTTTAACCTTTTTTCTAGAAACACACAAAATTCTAGAGAATTTTCCTAGGAAAAGAGCATGATGCACTAGTATCCTAAAACTCTTTTAGTTTGAAAGGTAAGATTTCCACTTGGATATTTCATGACACTTATTGTATGACCTAATTTAAAAATTAATATTTTTTATTCACATACACATCCCAATAAAACTCTCATTCTATTTGAAAAATATAATATTTTTGCATCTCAATCTCTTTTGGCTCTCCCTCTTTTTCTCTTAAGAAAAATCTATCAAAACTTCTATTGAATCTATACACTTTCTTGTTGCTCTTACTAGTTGAATCTCATAAAAGACTATGAATCTTGCACACCTTTTGAATCCTCCAAGCTCTCTCTATCTTGAGTAATATAGATCTTTTTATTTTATAATATTTCTTTGGTTTGGATATTATTTTTGGATTTTATTTTGGAAAATAATTTTGGTGAAATAACTACCTATCTAATTATTTCCATTCACAATGGTAGTCTTCCCTATAGACCATAGTTAATTCCATTTATATCATTTTATTTTATTTATTTATCTTGGTTCCCTAATGTACATAGGATAAGAGCACAAATATAATTAATTTTTTTCTTATTTGGTTCCACATGGAGGTTGAAATACCAATGTGGGGGTTTGAATGAAGAAAGCCCCTAAAAAACCTAAACAATTTATCCTCTTGTTTTATTCACAGGTTTATCAAAAACACTTAACATGGAGATTTGTAAAGAAAAATTATGATTCATTATTTATTTTATTTCTTCAAGAAATCAAATCTAACTCATTTATTTGTTGTAATTTTATATGATTTTCACTACCTTTTAGTTTTTGATACATAATTGTATCTAGTAAACTAGATTGAAGGAACTACCCAATTAATATTTTACATTTTTAGAGTATTCTAATTCCTGGGACATACAAACTACAGAACATAGTACAAACATATAGATGATAATATGTAGTATATACATATAGACAAATATGCATAGCATGGATGTATGTGCAATATGCTAGCATCCTAGACAATGAGATAAAAAAAAATTGTTCTAGCTACCATTATATTTTTTTTTAATTTTGAAATAAAAAACTATAAATCATTTTTAAAATTCTAGAAAATATTATTTTCTTATTTATTTTCTATATCTTAGTTGAACAAAGATTATTTATTTCTAATTTATAGAATATATTTTTATTGATAATGTATTTATTATTTCTATGTTAGCATAGTATCTAAACATATTTCATTTACAAGTTGCTCAATTGAAGTGATGTAGGAAATCATTTAGTTATAAAATGTTATGTTTAATATAAAATAAATCTCCACTATTAAATTTTTGTGAACCCAAGTAATCACACCTGTTTTCTTTATCTGGTAAATACAAGTTATCTAACCATGTTAGATATCTCTTTTCCTATAAAAATATTGTATTTGATAATGTTTTTTCAAACTAATTTTTTGATATATTAGATGTTCTTGAATATTTTATGCATGTTTCTTCTATTTAAAATTCACATCTTCTTCTCTTGGTTCTACTTCTATTTAATCATTTCCTTCTAATTCTCTTACTCAAGATTTAAGTATAGTTATTTATTTCATCTCTAATCAAGAGCCTGTGAAACCAAAAATCATTATTTAGCTTCATGGAAAAAATTGAAAGTTTCAAAACCTATAATAATTGTTTGATGTTTCTAATAATCCTTGAACTTTTACTTATTCTCTTAATACACGTGGATAATAATTTTATTATTGTACCTACATGTTTATTAATTAAAAAATAAACAAGATATTTATATTCTTTCTTCTCTTCTAACTATTAGCATAATATTGTATTACATTTATTAGAATTAGGAAGATCTAGGAGATAAGAGATCAAGCACACAGAGAAATTACACAGTAGGATATGTGAAACAACAATGATTATTGATTACTGAATGAATACAATGAAGGATTGAATATCCTTATGTAGAGACAAATGAACTCAACATTAGATCCTTGAAAGGTGGAGTTGTGACTAGGAGAGGAATGAGATTAAAAAAATGCATGAATCAGTTAAGTCACTTAACTGATTGAAATGCATGATTAATGCAATAACACTCGATATCATAACTTGATGATCTTTTCCTAAGTTTGCATTAAGCACTAGAGTAAATTAAGGATGATTAATTTAGTCCAACACCCCCCTAAATGAAAACTAAGGAGAAGAAAAAACTAATGAAGGAAAAAAATGCAATGACGGATGCAAAATGGGTCCCAGCTATAAGGCCTAATGAGGTACCCATGAACAACATGAAATCTCTCATACTTAGAGAAAAGGAGAAAACCACATGGGAAAAACTCATCTCCAAAAGAGGGAAAAATAAATGATTGTACTACAAAAGGAAGGATAGAAGGAGGACTCAATGTGACCCCCCAAGGATTACTTTTGTCATACAAGTACAATAGATTTCCCCAAAATAGGAGATACAAAGAGAGACTTGGAAGTCCCCCATTAGATATGATGTAGTGTTCATAGATGCTCAATGAAGTATGTCGAAGAGAATCCATGAATATTGAACCAAATTTCTCCCCTTAGGAAGAAGGTGAACCACTGAAGTGTGCAAGTAATCTTCCCATTCCTAATAGGAACATACAAAAAGAAAAAATGTCTCTGAATAATGCACAAGATCCAAAGACGTTGATGATGCCCATAATGTCTTCGTAGAATGCTCAATGATCTCCAAGACAAATCTGATGTGTGATGAATATTCGAGAATAGGGACCACAGGGATCATAGATGTATGATGATAACTAGAACCATAAGAATCTAATACTGTCACTATAGAAGCTGAAGTAGGCAAGGCATGAGTAAGAATATCTGAAGAAGACAAGGTTGATGCAACTTCAATGAAGTTAACATTGAAAAGAAGATGAATTTCCTCAATAGTGTCATCCAAATCAACAATATGGGATTCTACAAAAAGACATCAAATGTAGGGTAGATATACATCCCAAAGTGGCGGATCTGGAAAGATGATAGTAGTAGGTTATTCTGCAATCTTACAAAGCAGTGAAAAGATAGCGTGAGAGAAATAAGGAAAAAATTCATCCCCATGTTAAGTTCTCCAACAATATGTACAATTGATTATGCAACATGTAGACATGGTCTAAATGTGCAAAAGATCAAATGGTAAAAAAAAACCCTAAAATTGTTGAAAGAGAGACCCTCCCAGATTTTGGCACCTTATAACTTAGTTCATTTTACAAAATAAATTTGACCAATGCATGGAGAATGAAAAATCATTCACTTTTGCAAAAAGTAGTACTCAATTTCAAGCTACCGAGCAAAAGTTATTAAATAGTTAATTTCCTGCAAAAATGGCCTAATTTAATTAACTGCACTTGAAAAGAAAAAAATAAACCTATCAAAGAGCTGAATATGCCCTTCCAACCACATGTTGGAATCAAGGTGAAAAGAAGAATAGAAAGGGTTTGATTGTGAGGGGGAATTGACCTCCTGCCAACCCAAGCCTCACCCTTCGTCTTCGATGGGCAAATAAAATTTGTAACTTTCTATGTCAACTTTATATGCTAGCATGAGAGGCTAACTTTATATGCTAACTTTATATACATGGAAAAACCAAGCCGTTAAGTGGTGAAAAATTTAGAAAAATCAAAGTTAGGCAATTTGACGTAAAAATTTGAATAAGTTATCTATATTATTTCAAAAATATGTAAGAATACAATTTGTAGAAAATTGAATGTCATTTCTAAACTACTAGGTTTTTTTTTTTTTAAATCTATTTGGTGAAAATTTGAAATTTCAATGCAATAGCACTTAAATTTCAAGGAAAAAATAAGAAGTAGGTGTCTGTCTGATCACCCTAACCACAATAAAATGATAATCTTTTTTTAAAAGATTTTAGATATAAGTAGATGACTCATGTCCTGATGTGATGCATATTTCTTGATATTCTTTTTCCAAGTAAATAATTAATTATAATTTTTTTATTACTATTACAATTTTTCGCCTCAGCTCAATTGGAGGAGCTGGCTGAACGTTATTTAACATAAGGTGAAATTGCACTTAAGTTCAAATGTTGTTTCGCATTATTGTCATTATGACATTGAGTAACAGTTATGCATTTTAAAGAAGAAATGGAGTTTTTAGAATGCCATTCAGATGTTCCAGGAATGGCAGAAATACAAAATTGAACAAATAAGCAAAATAGCATTTCAAATGCTTTCATTTATTTCATAAAGAACTCATATTTTTACAAGGCTTCATTTGATTTCACAATCAGAATGATATTACAACATTGCATGAAAATGCATTTTCTTTTCAATTAAAAAGCGGAATTGAAATCAAAGATTCACACAAGTCATGGATATAACTATTACAACACATTGCTAATACCACATTGCACTACAAGAGATGTAGAAGGAGAAACACATAAGTGACGACATAATCATCATTGCCTAATTATCAACGTTTGATACTGAATGGTGCACCTTGTCTTCTCGAGCTCTGTCAACCTGTAAGAGGAAAAGAGGGGTGTCAGTGGCTCTGATTATGAAGAAACCTATATGAGGCACCCGCAATAGTACATCATACTATTAACAATGCATTGAAACAATCAATCAAGTGCAGTATAAAAGAAGTGAGCTAAAGGAGAAATAACAATATCATGATCAACATGTTATGTTTTTATGCTAACATTGTTTGTTTCCTTGTGCAGGTATAGGTAGGTAAAATCACGAAGCTGAACATTATTTGAAGACCATGCATGTGGAGGAAAACGGGCTCCCATAAGGGTAGAGCTCGGCATGCTGCCCTATTCATTAAATGGGCTAATTTAAAGATACATTGTCATATTCATCAAATGAAATGAAGAACAACTGAAAGAGTAAAAAAAAAATAGTGTTATCCATCAAGCAACTTAACCAACTGTGCATTCATAACAATCAGGTTGTTTTCTGAAGGCTACATGTGAACAGTGAGTTTAGTTCACTAAATGAATTCATCTGAGTACATTTACATCAAAAATTGTTGAATAAGTTCATGTTCTATGCTGATCGTAATCATATGTCATGCAAGTTTCAGTTCATCAATTCTTTCTATTCACAGTCAAGGATAGTGAACAGGCATACATTATGTCTTAACGGTTTGTTTTGATTCTCATCATGAAAAAGATCAGTTATGAAAGCATAATCGTCAAGTGGAACATAAAAATGCATGAAGAGTACCATGTTGCTCAGGCATGCAAAGGATAGACATTGCATTCAAGTGTTGAATGAGTAACTAGTTCCAGTTGATTAATAAGTAAATACAACATTATGAGTTGTAATAACAAAGTGATCATTCCAGAATATTAAGGAAAGAGCAAGCAGTTTATTTCCAGCAAGATTTTATGAGGTGTCAGTTATGCATATGAACTGGTGAGTAGAGGTGTTTCGTAGTGATGCAATGTTTCAATTCAAAAATCTCTACAGAGTTCAAGAGCAGAAGGTAGAAGTTGTTGTGTAAAGTTGAGAGAAATCAAAAGACACTGCTATGCATACAGAATAGAAGTATGGAGATAATATACATTAAGAGGCCATCCTTTCCACAATAGACAAGCACAGAATCATGCTGAAAATAAGAAATTTGAATGCTTAAAGAAGCCCAGGCTTTGCACAATTATTGGGATTACTAACCTTTTATATCTTAAGCAAGTTTACATGGTGGAGATTGTTCTATTATATCTTCAAAGAGTTACAAGTATCAAGCAAATGATTGTCCCAATTTTGAACATGGCCAAATACATGAGCTTCATTTCCAAAATATCAAGTTTTTTCAACACAATACAAGCAAGATGTTTATAGGTGGAGATCACTATTTTTTCAGAAGTATATGGAGTTCTAATTAATGCGGTGTTTCCAAGAATATCAGGCTATATTCATTTCAAATTAAGGGACACAAAAATAACAAGGTAAGCTTCAGTTGTTTTGGGTCGAGCCCCATAACTAAATGTAGATAAACATACAGGTTATGTTATTCTTGTCATGAGTTTTCATTTCTAGAGGTGTTCTAAAAGCAAACAACAAATACCCATGTTGGGGTTTCCAATGAATGACAGTTTTCCTTGTTTCAAACTGGTATTTGGTCAGATTTGTTCAATTTCTAAACTGTCGTGGCTATGTGTTAGTTTTTAGCACTAATCAATAGAAATACATTCTTTTCATGAAGTGTAGAGTACCAAGGAGATGAAATGAAAATACAAACATTCAGGTCATTCTTTTGTTTCAGAGGTTCGGAATAAGCCACTAGCTCATTTGGGTCGAGCTCATATGTTATAAATCATAAATAGATTTGTAGCTTTGAATCTCAAATACCCACTTTCAGTTTTGTTTCAAAGTACAGAAAATTCAATTACAGTGATACCCATAAGTGGAAATGCTTCCAAATAGACATAATGGTCAATTTTATGTTATGGGTCGAACCCAAAATCCACAAAGCAATGCTTTCTACAATACACATCTGACGCGGCTTGACATGGCCAGAAATTCATGAATAAAGAGGCCCTCTAAGTTCCCAGAGAACAAGTGTTAGCAAAGGAGATTACCAGTCTGAGGCTGAAAGTAAGCACTCTAGCTATGGCCAAAGGTCCTAGATAGCTTCCCAAAGCATATTTTTGAGCTTTTGAAGAACAGTCGAGCCTTCATAGTGAGGATGGTACACAACAATGATAGATACAGACACAAAAATTCAAGGAAAATGCATTAGGGAGTATGTGTAGCCGCGGCCATAGGGCCTGAATATATTAAAATATGGAGCCATAGAAGCTATGAAACCATTGAAATAGCTTACCCCTGCATAGTAGAAGAAATCAAAAGCACAAGGTGAGCTCTCATGGAGTGAACTAACAGAGGTTGAGCTCAAACTCATTATGGCCAAAGAACAACAGGTGCAGAGAAGACAAGAGGTCAGAACATGACAGTCTGCGGCCTTAATGGCCTATCTTTTTTTTCAAAAAATGAAGTAAAAAAGCTTCCATACAAAGCGAAATAGACTTACTCACCGAGATTCGACCACTGGAGAGTAGGGAGAAGATTACTGAAGCTCACGAGGCTCAGTTTTGACACAATCATGGAGGCATTTTTTTTACAAACAGAGTTTCTTTCTTCCAAGTCACGAATGCAAAATGAGTGATCATTAGGGTTTGACTTCGTTTTGATTGAAACCCTAATTCGACCCCTATCATCATCTAGAATTTTCGGTCAGAGCACGTGGTGAATGTCAAATGGAGGTCGAAAGTTTTAATCTTTGCATTGTGGCTTGTTAAGATCTAAGTCTAAATGTATATGAGGGGGCCGAATTCCTAGGTTGGTCGATGGGTTAAGTCTTTGTGACTTATTTCTTTTGCCTTGGTGAAATATGAAGTGAAATATGAAGCCTTGGGTATGGTTTAAACAATGATAATATTAATGGATATCTTGTAACCTAAGATTAGGTTTTGATGCTATGTGACCTAGTATCTGTTTGTTTAAGGTCATGATCTTTTTAGGGTTTTATTTTTTTGATTGATTTTGAAGAAATCAATGAGAATTGAAGATATGAGAGAGGACAGTTATGTAATTTTATTTTATTTTTTTGTGAGAAAATCAGAATGTTGTAATGGAGTAATAAGGGGATTTTCTTTTTCGCAAAAGATTTTGAATCTTTGATTGCAAAAAATAGATAAATTGTGCAAATCTACAATTCTGTTAAGTAGAATCATAAAGCAATATTCTATAAATTGCTTTGTGTTTTCTTGCTAATTTTAGCAGTTTTTTGTTGAATTTTCCTCTTGGTTGGATTTCAAACCTATCTTGGAGAGATAAGGTGTTTTTTGAGCTTTTAAAGCAAGATTAGCCTATTTTTAGAGGCTTGACAGTGTAATCATAAAAGCAGTATGCTTTTTTCTACTTTTAGGTAGTTTTTGAGACAGTTTGAGGCCTTTTTTCCTTGAGCTTTTTCTAAGCTCGGATTAGGGTTTCTTGAGGGTTATGTTTTGATAGACTTAGTCTTTTCAGCTCTCCTTCTCAGCATTTCAGATGGGAGTTCCTGCTCATACACAATTTTGATTTTGTGAACACATTATTGTACTCAATTTCAAATTATGGCATTCTCCTCTAGTTGAATAAAGACAACATTTCTACTTCTCATTTATGTGTCCATTTGCAGTTTCAGTTTGATTTTATCTTGTGATTTTTGTTTACAAAATCCTTGTTTTGTCCTTAAACTGTAATTCTTAATACAGAAAGTTCAAGTTATAGGTTGCATGCTGTGCTCAAGTCGAGTCTTCATGAAAATTATTTATGTATCAATTGTTCATGAGAAGTTGTGAAATATTGCATCTTTCTGAAGGTTGTTTGTGAGGAAGAGATCATAACCGTTATTAAATCATTATTAGGTTTTGAAAGCCATCTGTTAGAAATAGGTTTTTATGTTCAGACATCTTTTATCCCTTTCCTTGGAGGTTATTTTAGAATATAATTCATCATTCAGAGAACCAACTCACTCTGGAGATTCCTTCTTCATTTAGATCACCCACATCTGAAGAAGGTTTCCATGTTTTAGTAGTTTGTTGAATATTGCATTCAGCAGGGTGCAAAACTATTGACAACAATTACAACATTTAAAAAATATAAAATTTGTATGTCTGACCACCTTAACTTGGTCAAAACTTCATGAAATTCATTTTTTTTTAATCCTATAGTATGTGAAGCATAGAATGTGATGCATGTTTCAGATTCAAAAAATGTGATACCATTTGAAAGCTATAGATGTTTTTCAATCAGCCTATTAATCAAGACTTTAGTCATAATTCAAATATAAAATGAATAATAATTATTTATTAAATTCAAAGTAAAGCATAATTCATATTGGTGGAAAGCTGAGAATCTCCTTTAAAAACCCTTTTCATTTCATCAATTTTGGGTAAAAGAAAAGTCATCAACCACATATCCATCATATAGCCACTTTTTGGCCCATCATGATCTTGCACATACCCATGTTACAATTGATTAGTGACTTTAAAAATCACATAACATACCTCCACATACAATTTTGCCCCAAATTTAAATACCCCAATTTACAATAAATGACAAATGAGGTAGCCAGATTTGAGAAAGGGTGGCTAGAATGCACTCCAATAGCTAATTACCAATGAAACACCTCTTATGACACAACGTTGGCTATGTGCACCCACAACCTCATGTGGCCTGCCAATGCTCCAATCATGGCTTCCACCAATTGCCACGACCTGGACCTTGAAGATTTTGTTGTAGTGAATATGAGGTGAGGTAGAGTGCCTCCAAATGTTGCTTGAGACAAATCAATGACCTACACACAACATTCGCAGCCTTTCAAATGCAAATGAAAATGAAAATTGGGGTCTCATTAATCGCAGGCTTGCAAATGATTGGTGAGGGCTGGGTGATTAGAGGCGCCCAAAAAAGATGATGTGGGCCTTTCTTGTTAGATATATCAACCTCTCTACTATGCAAGTTACATCACAACAACAAAGATAAAGGAAGAAAATTACCAAGCCAATCTCCTCATAAAATGCACAAATCAAATTGCACAAAATCATGTGGAAATGGAGTTTTCCCTCTTGACCAGAGGTATCATGAACTTGTCACAAAGATTTTGCCTACTTCAATCCCCTATGTGGGAATCAAAGGCGAGTGCAAAGCACACCCTCAAGGGCCTACAAAATCATGCCTCACGTCCTTCCAATCAGGCCTCAGCGATAATTTTTTAAGCAGAGATTAAAATGCCCAGCAATAGAGAGAGTGGGCTCAATTCAATCTTTGTTGTAGATTGTCAACAAGGAGAGAAGAAAGAAACAAATTAAATACAGTAAATTGATTCACCTATAGGCCTGAAACTATCTCCTTCCTTCTCTGATACCATATTAGAATTAGGAAGATCTAGGAGATAATAGATCAAGCACACAAAGAAATTACACAACAAAATATGTGAAACAACAATTATTATTGATTACTGAATGAATACAATGAAGGATTGAATATCCTTATGTACACACAAATGAACTCAACATTAGATCCCTAAATGGTGGAGTTTTGACTAAGAGAGGAGTGAGATAACAAAATGAATGAATCAGTTAAGTCGCTTAACTGATTGAAATGCATGATTAATGCAATAACACTCGAGATCAGAACATGATGATATTTTCCTAAGTTTGCATTAAGCACTAGAGTAAATTAAGGATGATTAATTTACTCCAACAATATTGTTAACAGGTCTTTGTTAGCGGGTATTACAACTTACCTATTTTGGTTAAAGTATTTTATGCATCTTCTCATAACTTCTTGCTTTCTCCCTTGTATAAATGCTTTGCATTACATCAAATGAGTCATCGAGCATTTTCCAGCATATGGTATCAAAGCACAGTTGAAGGATCTATGCAAGGTGTCTCATGTGAGAGAAGGGATCTACTGAAGGCACCAAGGAGGACATCAATGAGGAGTCCAATGAAAGTTTGAAGCCCCCATAGCCACCACATAGGAAGAGCACAGCTACACATGAAGAGTAGAGTATAGCAGAAAGAAGAGACTATGATGATGCTACTTCTACTCATTTCCATGTAAGCCTTGATTCATGTGGCAATGTAAGTGTTTTGAAGTTTGAAGATTGAATTCCATTATGAAAGTCACATTTTCCCTTAGTGGAAGTTAAAAATAATAGCACAAGTTGTAGGAAAAAGACCTTTAAAGGACATTTGAAGGATAAAGTATCATGATACTAGACTTGTAGACAAGAAACAAAGAGACGTGACAAGAAATCAAAGAAAAATAATTTAGAAGTTGTTTATTGCTAAGTTTGCTAGAATAAGAGTAAGGTGCAAATTTGTTTCAACCTAATTTTCTAGCTTTCAATGAGAAGGTATGCTGGTATAAGTCAGAGGCCAACAAATTAAATTTTGGTTTCACATTGAAATTTTTTTCTAGGATGAATGTCTTTGTGAAGACTGAAGTAAAAATGATCATCTTGTTTTCTATTTGAAGTGATATAAGGTTTTTAGTAATGAATTAATAAGGTGACACACAAGGAATATATCATTATGGAGATTGTAGTTGATAAGTTAGATAAGTATTCTATTTTTAATTTCATACTTGGAAAATGAAAATTCAAATGCAATTAATGAATAAGAATTTATGGGGAATAGTGAGTGGAAAGGAAAAAGCACCTATAGAGGCTACTAAGTTATTGGATTGGAACAACAAAGATGATAAAGCTAAGGCTATTATGTATATTTATATAAATCATTGGCAAAAATTTGGGATAATCTCAATAAACTATTTGGAGCAAAGGCATTCAATACAAAAATTTTCCTAAAACTTCAATTGTTCAAATTCAAAAAGGAAAATGGAATCACAATGTCAAGGTATATAAGTAGTTTGAGGTCTTTCATTAGGAAATTAGTAGAATTTAAGGCTCTAGTAGATTATGAAGATTCTAAAGCTATCTTGTTAAATAGCTTGCCTTCAAAATATAGTAATGTTATTTTTACACTAAACCAAATAACCTCTCAAAATTTAGAAGATATAATTTCAGCTCTTTTAACAAAACAAAAGAGAACAAATGTAGAAGATTCAGAAGATGTTTTTTAGTTGGAGAAGGAATTATATTCATGAAGCCATAATAAAAGATAAAGTACAAGCAGTGAGGAAATTAAATGTTTTTATTGTAAGAAAAAAGGTCACATTGCTTCGTCTTGTAAAACTCGAGCTAGAGATGTTCTTAAAGAAAATATCAAAAATAAAACAAATGAAGGAAAAATTTCTTGCATTAAAGATTCTTTAGATGATGAAGCTTTTATTAATGACTCTTTTGGTGGTGTTAATAATGCATTATTACTATAAATCTTCACTTGTGGAGGCTGGTGGCACTAGAGGATGGAGGAATTTCCATCATCTCAAGTTAGCTTCTCACTTTGAGATGGTGCTTTGCATGAGAAGCAGTTTTTGATTTCTTTCCTACATTATTTATTAGTGCTAACATATTTGAAGAATACATATATTGTGAAGTTTGGTTTTTGGAGACATGTAAGGGATTAACATATATTGTAAAGTTTTCTTGTTCCATGATATGATTTTTTGTTTGTCTACATGAATTTTGCTTGCTAGGTAACATGTTTTGTCTATGGATTAGCATGCTACTTTGTAGGGCTAAGCACCTGTGAAGCTACTTTCACAATCAAGCTTGGAGGACTGAGCACCTCATCGAGCTTACCTTGCAAGACTGAGCACCTATAAGGGTTATTCAAACTCGGTGGAGCCTTTCATTTCTATCCCCCAGGACTAAGCACTTGTGGCACCTTCTTTTCAAGACCGAGAACCTATGAAGCACTTTCATTTTGCAAGATCGAGCACCTATAGAACCATTTTTCACCTTGTGTGGGACCAAGCACCCATGGAGCCAATTCTATAGGACCGAGCACCTATAGAGCTTTTGTTCAAATTTTCATAGGACCAAGTACCTATAGAGCCATCTCTCTCTCCTACATGTCTGAGCATGTCAAATTACAATTTTCTTCCTTGATGGTTCAAGTATATGTTTCTCATCCTCTTCTCTACTTCACCTTACATTCACTGACATGTATGCTCGTTAAAGTGGGGGTAAAATGTAATGGCATGAATTTGCACCCATAGGAAAATTCTACATTTACATTACCCCCTACCTTAGAGAATTAAATTTGATGATGCATTTCGTACACGCAGCACCTTTCCTTGTCCACTTGGAAACTCATTTGTGTGTTGGTGAGGGAATTTTTTTCAGGGACACTAGTGCAGTGCACTAATGTTCGCATGACATTCTTCTATCCTAACAGGATTCCTACCTCTGGAATCCACAGAGGCGTTACACTCCGCCATTGGACATGAAGTGTAACATTTGTTGCTCTTTTGATCGACTTCAAACAAGCTTTTTGCATACTTTTTCCTTCAAATTTTCTAGCTCTTCATCCCATTCATCTTTTACACACTTCTTGACAACTTCTTGATTGAATTCACTCACTTTCAGCTCCTTCAAGTTGCATCACCACCTCTATTGTAGTTGCAAGCTATTGTTTTGTTGGATCCTCCTCTCCATTTTTGTGAGTGTTGGCTTTGGAGAGCTTGCAAGCTTGGTCCTTCCTCCATTTTCCTTGAGAGCATGTGAATGAGAAGGTGATATTCACCATTTTCATTCACCTTTGCATTATCATATTTGTATTGTAGCATATTGTTGTTTTCGAGTATTGCTTGGTATTTCCATTTCTATACTCTTGTTATCATCTTTATATAGAATCATTGCTATATGGTTGTCCATGGAGGTGGAAACACCAAAGTGAGGGATTGACTAAGGTAGTCCTCTAAACACAGCCCCAACATTTTCTCATTCTTGTGTGTGCGGGTTATTTTTCAAGTGAAGCTAGTGAAGATCTCAACTTGTAGGTTTAGAGCTTTTCCTTTATCACCCTTCTTTCATCAATTCTAGTTTAGTGTTGTAGAAGTATTCTTCTTGTTGTACTTCATTCCTGTATTCCCTTTGTGTTCTATCATAGCATAAAACCTCATGGTTAATCTGTTAGCTTATTCCTTGGATTTTTTGTCTGCTCCTCACACTCTCTATCTATACAGATGTCAATGTCCCACTAAGACACCAACATGTTGTGTTGGATTCCATGTCCTACGATGCCATCCTCAAGCAGTTAGATATCTGAGTCGTAGATTGAACTCAGAGAATTGAGTCGTTTGACCTTCTGAAACATTTGGGTTAGTAGAAGGACAATAGCACCTTAACCATTTAACCTTTCAAATCATTTAGAAAATCTTGAGGTAGATCAAGGCAGCCTGTTGCTTTGGACCCTCCCATGACCTGGGGTCTCAAAGCAGTCAGTCCCCTTCCTCTATAATTTCTATGCTAAGTAATTCTACCACCATTTCAAAATAGTTGTCTCCCTTGACATGAATGAGTAACTACTCTTTGGTCAAGTTATATTGAGGGTCTCTCTTTTCTTTTAGATGCTTCCTCATAGAATTATATCACAACTTGTTAATGTTTCTTTAATTAACTTAACAAGGTGGAAACAATCCTTACCAAATTATGTAGTTTTCTAGGCCAAGGAATTGATCAAGTATTACAATTTTATAAGATGGAGAATAATACTTTTAGATTTCAATTAAATCATTAATGTTTAATTGTGTTTATTATTGTTATATTTTTTCTTTCTAAAAATATAATGTATTAATATCAAATTTTTAGGTCTCTTGTGTCATTCTAAAGGGTTATTTCATAACTTTGTTTTCTCTTGGATAAAATGTCACATAACAATTAACAAGGCTCTTTCACACATATAACATGATGGTGGATGATCAAGACAAGTTTTCTACATTAGGGGGTGCATTTAGTATCTTGTTCATATGTGATGATGGACTTTATTAGAGGTGTTCATATGCTATTATTAAATTTATTAGGTGGTTCCATTGTTATGGTTTGGCAACTCATTGATAGAATCCATGTACATAATAGATCGGTCTCACATCATTAGCTAAAGAGAATCTCCAATTGTTGTGTAGTTGGAAATATCAATCTAATTAAATCTATTTTGTGGGAAAGTTGTCAATGGTGGGACGAGATACTGTGTATTGATACTTGAGGTTTTCAATAAAAAAAATGAAAGTGGTGATTCAAAAAGTGAATCCAAGGGAGTGTATTAATGACTTATTAGTTTAGTTGTTTGATGGGGTTGACAAAGATGAGGAGGAAATGCTAATGGGAAAGCAAATTAAAGCTACAAGAAAAGGGAAAGAGAAAATTTTATTCAACTCCTCAAAAGTGGAGATAAAGCGCTATTCAAGAGGAGATTCCCTAGTTGATGGTTAACATCCAAATTTTAGAAGACTATTGTCAAGATATGCACATAGGGAAGAGGAATGAATATGATAGTTTTTTTTTATTAGGGAACTCTTGATATATCACAAGTAGCTACATAATGCCCTTTTAGAGAACTATCTCCTCATGAACACTACTAGAAGGATGAAGGTTGTAAAAAGTATAAATTTTCATGGTGTGATGAATGTGTTAGGCCCATTAGCAATGACTATTATGCTTAGAAATGAGGTCGACAAAATTTGCGCTTATGAACACTAGTAAATAGATCTTTTGAAGAGTGGGATATAATCCTAGTGAGCATAGTCTTTTCCATATGTAGCATCGTAAATTGTCACCCTTGAAAATTTCACACTAGGTTTAGCTCCCCCTCATGTGCTTGGACCCAATCGTGTGTTTAATTTTCTCATTTTATAATAATCTTTGCAAAATCAAAACATGAATTGGGATTAGAGAGATGATATTTATTTATTGATGCTTAAGGCCCCAAAATAGGTTTGGACTAGGATTCCTAGCACCCTTGTCTAGCCTTTTTTGGCCCTAATTCAAATATGTAGATGTCGGTATTTTAACATTTTGAAATCCAAAGTCATTTATTAGCTGTCGATAATTAATTTGTAAGAAATTAAATAATTTCATATCAAATAAAATTCATTTTCATCATTTGAAAGCCTAGAAACTTTGAGAAGCATTCTTATCATTTTGAATTGAGAAATTGAGTAGTCAAGAGAAAAATTAGCATAAATATAGCAACATTATTTTATTCAAGCATCATTTTAACAATGCATCATATTTTCATGTGAGTTTGTTTATGTTTTATGTCTATCTTTTTTGTGAGTAGTAACACTTGTAGGACTTCAAATCAAGCATCAATTTATCCTTGAAGGTGATGAGTACATTGACTTCAGTCCATCAAGGAATGTAGATTTGGCTGGTGAGTTACAATAATTGTTAATTTATCACTTGTTTATTGTTTAGTCTCTTCTTGATCAAGGTTAAGCTCTATTTTACATCATTGTAACCATTATGAAGGTATAAAATAGGGTTTTACTTAGGTAAGACCCTATATGGCACAACCCTATCCCCTCTTTCTTGTGTTTAGCTTGCATATATGAAGCAAAATTAGAGAGGATTGAACACCTATTTGTTCATTCAAGAATTCAAGCCCTACAAGTTAACAAATTAGGAAAAGTGGATTTTATCAATGACAAATGAAGTTCTAACACTGAGTCCAAAGAAGAAGAACCTACAAACAAGGAGTGATAGGAGTCTGAAATTTGATTCTAAGTATCTGCTTCTAGGTCTAGGGAACCAAGTGCCCCTAGCTAGTCATCTCAAACTCATATTTATATGTCGGGTTCCTTTGTGCCTGCAATCTTTTATTTTGAATTATGTTTTTACTGCTCTATTCTGGGTTTTCCAGAAATCATAATGTTAAATTTGTTGCATTTTCATAGGTAACCTAGGTACATCATTGCATTGTCAAATTAAATTAATTTATATTAAATTAATCATTTCCTCCAAAAATTATTGAAACCTTGATCCACCACTCTGGCTCTTCCATTGAGGTTAGTAGCCAAGTGGAATTTTGAGATTAATTTTACTCCTTTCCTTTACAAGTGATGTTGGAAGAAATGTGATTTAGACCCTAGATCCCTTTTTCCCACATCACACCATATGTTCTATTCTTTTTTTAGTCTATTTGCTATCTTTTTTTTTAGGGATTCAATAGATTTTTGTTGCCCTTACTATATATAGTAGACTTGTGGTTTTGTAGTAGTTTTGTATCTTTTTTATGTTGGGAAAAAGAGATAGACGCAGACACATCAACCATGCCATAAAGAGGAAAAAAGGACAATTCATTTCACACATTGACTCTTAGAGAGAAACTCATTCAAATTAGTTTCAACAACACCATTAATAGATTCAGTCACACAGAACCAACAACCATGAAAGATGAAATAGAAGACATGAGCACATAGATATACATCGGGAAAACCCTTTCGAGTAAGAAACCCCACACTCCAAAAGCCCAGATCACCATTGTATTATTCAACAACAAAAATATAGTTACAATACAATATCAAGCTCACGACCTTTACAAAGTTTACATCTTGTTCCATTCTGGAGAATATTTGGCAACATAACCCAACAAAACCACCTCTCTCAGCAGGAGACATCTCTTTCAGCTACACAGCCACATGGCTCAACCACTAGCCTCTTGGCCTCTCTATCGCACATCTGCTCAGCCTTAACCTTCTACAAGATTTGTCTCTTAGCATCGAGATCACCTTCCTATCTCTTGACTTCCCAACCTCGTGGCCAGTTTAGCAACACCTGACCTACACTCAGCCTCACGGCATGCACCTAGGTTCTCGGCCAGTCCGTTCCCAACATCTCGGCCCTCTTGGCTTGTTTAGTGCCCAACACCACAGCATGTTTGGTACCCAGCCACTCGACCTACACACAACCTCTCAGCCTCTGTGCATCCTCTCAGCCTCCACGCAGCCTCTTGGCCTCCACGCATCCTCTCGGCCTCCACGTGGTAACCTCGGCTAGCACCCAGCCTTTCAGCCTATTGCTCATTGTTGCCACCGCCCACTGTTGCTTCCACTCTCTACTCCAAGCTCCAAGAGAGAAACATCTCTCAGCCTTTTCCACATCCATCCTTTTGACCTGTAGCTCAGCTTTCCCTCTGGTCGACCTCTGCTCTCAAAGAGATACCAGAGAGACTCAAGAGTATCAAGAGAATTAAAAGAATTATCACATTCTCTATCGTTGACTCTTCAACCAATGCACCCCTTAGGCTTTCACCTCAAGCCACATGCCATCATCCAACATCCAATCCTGGCTGTCAAATAAGCAGTGGAACAAATCTCCACCGTTGAACTTAGGGTTCTCCATGAGTCACCGATTCAACCATCGAGCACATGGGCCCACATTCCATTTGTCCTCCACGTCATCACCACCTGTTGGCCTTCATCACGATCCACAAACCTTTTCAAGTCCCAAGTGGTCCCCACAACCATCGGCATACAAGTCACTCTATTGCTAGAAGACCAAACTTCAAAACCTCTTGACAGAAGTTATGAATTTCCCAAAACCCACGACTCAACAATAAAGGGATCTCCCCGTCACCCAAAACTCAAACTTCCAAACCTCTTGACGGAGGTCACAAATTTCCTAAAACCTGCAACATGTCGACAAAGGGATTTCTTAGTCGCTCAAAACTTGAACCTCCAAACCTCATGTCAGAGGTTACAAAGTTCCTGAAACCCACGACGAGTTGACAACAAAGGAAGAAGCCTTCCCTTCATAATAACTAAGTCAGGAGGTTAAGAAACTTTAGAACCCTACGACTTCAATTAGATAAACTTAAAAACTAGTGACTTAACTCAGGCTGATAAAGGAGGAAAACACAACTACTCTAGGAAATCAATCAAGCTAGTAATTTGAGTCACAAATCTCAATATTCTCCCACTTGACGAAGAACTTAGTGGCTCCTTCCAAAGAAAACACAAGAATATTAAAAAATGCTTTTGTGCTCCAACCAAGACACCTATAACGACATCCAAGATGTCCACCAATTTAGGAAATAGTTCCAACCATCCCCCATAGGAAAAGGAATCAGCCAAGGCAGATATACACCAATCTCAAGAACATAAGCATCAGATCCTATAGACAGAAAGGGCACCAACACTACCACCACTACATTGTGCTCATGAGCTATACAAAAGCAACAAAACATCAACTTCAAATCCCTCAACATGAACACAACCGTGAAGCCATCCCTGGAAAAAAAGAATCACCAAACCATTGTCAAAGATCCAATCATCTGAACGAGGAACTTATCATGACATCATGATCTAAACATCCCCCATAGGAGGTCCCATGCTCCAGGTGAACATACCATGGTCTCAAGAGCAATGCATCATGCCAAAACTCTAATGCGCAATCAAGAGTCTATCATGGCATGAAATAAAAATAAATAAACTCTAAACCAGCATCACCTATCAAGCAGCGTCAACACCTCAACCAAAGACTCACAAGAGTCCTCCATGACTCCAAGATGTTACACATTTTCAAATATTGTCCATACAAATGCAAAAGAACCTTTATGCAGCAACAAGATCTAAGATTCCCTCCTAGTAATATTTGCAACACTAAAGAAGATTATCCACCACCACGTGATGAATCCATAATCATTGCTAAAGCTCCCACTGAACTCTGACACCGAACTCTCCAAGCATCATGACCAAAACATCTACTAAACTAAAAATCATGCAAGTCCACAATAGCAACATGTCCATCTAACAACAATGCTAAGCAGAACCAAGATCTTCAAAACCAAGCAGACAAAACCATCACTGTCAAAAGCTTACACAAAATAGTGTATCCACACTATCCATGACATCATGATACATGTGCTACAGTTCCCCAAAGTGACTATTCAGGTACTCAGACACCATCCATCCTCTCATCTCAAAGCAACCACTCCAATGCACAAGTGACCACAGATAAGGCCAGCTAACAAGTCTGCACCAACAATGAATCAAACTAGTGGATATAGACAGTCCACTTATGAGTTTTCTCACAACAAACATGTAGGTAAAGACAACTCACAACATTACAAAACCAGTAGATCCATTCAACAGAAACATGCAAACCCATCATCGCACTAGAAATAGCAAAACAAAGATCTCAAAAAGAATAGGAATGTAGACAACATGACTCAAACACCAAATCAAGCTCAGATCCGATTTTTCGATCATGTCTACAACTCAAGCACCATAGTCAAGGAACCCACAAGAACCACTACAAGAATGTTGAGTGAAAAATCAAGTACCAACACTCCCATGCAAAGAAGACATCACACCTCCTCAAATCATGTTTAACTGCAACTATATCATCTAGTCACACCCAAAAGCAAAGTTCTAGAAAATAGCTTAACAACAGGTCCACATAACCACAAGTTTTGTTTGACTATGTAAAACTTGAAAAACCACAAAGCCATGCAAGTACAAATAGCAGTTCAAGAACTTTAGGCCCATTTCAAGCCAACTCCAAGACCACCAACATGCACATGCATCTGAGAGACGGGCTATTTTAGAAGCTTCTAGATCATCTGATGACCAACTCCATAGCCTTCATGCAATTGGGGTACTAGAAAAACTATTCCTTCCAATACCAAGAAAAACCACCCAGCATAAGCACATTACTTCATGATTGAAAAATGACCCAAGCATCTCCATACCATCAAGGAGCCCCTCACACAGACATCCAATATGAATTTTTTTGTTGCAACACAGTCATAAGCATAAACTCACACCCCTTGCATCAGGATTATAGCGCTGCCAACTCACGAGCTTCAGGTCACATCAATTCAATATGACCAACTCAAGTCTCTCCATCTTCACCATCTTCTATGTTGCGTGTTATCTCAGAAACTTTAATAGAAGAGAAATACTTTCGACTCCTCAAAGGATCAAAACACTAGTCGATTCCTCCAGATTTCCTCAAGCCTGGCAAACTAAGAAATCTTCATAGAAGGAATACCTAGAACCAGCAATACACCCAGAAGAAAACACATCCCAAAAGAAGGCTCTAATACCACTTGTTGGTATCAGGGAGTCCTAGACTCCACTCTTCCTGCTATCCCACAACTTTGATACCACTTTTTGGGAAAAAGAGACGAACACAGACATGTCAACCATGCCATATAGCGGAAACTGGCACAATTCATTTCCCACATTGACCCTTAGAGAGAAACTAATGCAAATCAATTTCAACAACACCATTAATAGATTCAATCACACAAAACCAACAACCATGAAAAATGAAATAAATGACATGAACACACAGATATACGTGGGGAAAACCCTTTCAGGTGAAAAACCCCACACTCCAAAAGCCCAGATAGCCATTGTATTATTCAACAACAAAAAAATAATTACAATACAATATCAGGCTCACGTCCTTTACATAGTTTACATCTTATTCCATTCTGGAGAATATTTAGCAACATAACCCAATGCAACCACCTCTCTCAATGGGAGACATCTCTTTCAGCTACACAGCCACATGGCTCGACCACCAACCTCTCAACCTCTCTATCACATAGCCACTCGGCCTTCACCTTCTATGAGATCCGTCTCTCAGCATAGAGATCACCTTCCTCTCTCTCGGCTTCCCAGCCTCATAGCATGCACCCAGGTTCTCACCCAGTCCATACCTAGCATCTTGGCCTCTTTGCTTGTATCCGGCCTCTCGGTCTACATTCAGCATCTCAATCCTCTCGTCTTGTTCGGTGCCCAACACCATGGCATGTTCAGCACCCAGCCACTTGACCTCCATGTAGCCTCTCAGCCTCCATGCATCCTCTTGACATCCATACAGCCTCCCGGCCTTCACGCATCCTCTCAGCCTTCGCCTAGTAACCTCAGCCAGCACCCAGCCTTTCATCCTATCGCTCATCATTGTCACTGCTCACTATCACCGCCACTCTCTTCTTTGAGCTCCAAGAGAGAAACATCTCTCATCCTTCACCGCATCCAACCTTTTAGCCTACAGCTCAACTTGCCCCTTGGTCGACTTTCATTCTTTGAGAGATACCAAAGAGACTCAAGAGTGTCAAGAGAATTAAGAGAATCATCACATTCTCTATCACTGACTCTTCAACCTCCGCACCCCTTAGGGTTTCACCTCAAGCCACACACCATCATCTAGCATCCAATCCTGGCCATTGAACAAGCAATCGAACAAATCTCCACCATTGAACTTAGGATTCTCCATGAGTCATTGAATCAACCATCGAGCACATGGTCCCACATGTCATCTGTCCTCCACATCATTGCCACTTGTCGGCCTTCGTCATGATCCACCAACCTTATCGGGTCCCAAGTGGTCCCCACAACCATCGACATACAAGTTGCTCTATCGCTGGAAGACCAAACTTCAAAACCTCTTGATGGAAGTTATGAAGTCCCTAGAACCCATGACTCACCGATAAAGGGATTGCCCTATCACCAAAAACTCAAACTTCCAAACCTCTTGATGGAGGTTATGAAGTTTCCAAAACCCGCGACACCCTAACAAAGGGATCGCTCCATCGCTCAAAACCTGAACTTCCAAACCTCATGTCGGAGGTTACACAGTTCCTGAAACCCATGACAAGCCAACAACAAAGGAAGAAGCCTTCCCTTCACAGTCGCTAAGTCGGGAGGTTAAGAAACTTTAGAACCTCGAGACTTCAGTTAGATAAACTTGAAAACCAGTGAATTAACTCAGGTCAATGGAGGAAAACACAACTACTCCAGGAAGTTGATCAAGCTAGTAATTCGAGTCACAATTCTCAACATTTTATCTTTGTGTTGTGGGTTGTAAATGAAGTTTTAGTATATTTTATATTTAAAAAATTATGTGGTGGGTTTGGTTTAATATGTAAAATTAATATTTTAATTTTAAAAAAATTAATATTTCAAGTTTTAAAAAATTAAAAATTGAATACTTCCACATATAAATAGATAAAATTAATGATAGATTAAATTTCCTTAAATTAGTTTATTTTATATGTCTATTGGAATCAAGGGTTCAAATCACAAGGTGTATGAGCAATAACTTATTTTAATTTAGAGCAAAGGATTAAGCAATATTTATTCCATCAAATTCAGGCATGATCTCACCCTCATCCATTTATAAGGTAATAGGCCTCACATTCAACAATATTTGACCATTTGTAGCTCATTAAGCCTTTCAACTTTAACAATAAACAAAAAACTATCAAGCAACACAAAAAATTTAACTTCAAAGAATCCTACTAAAATTAGTATAAAATTTGATTGATTTAAGTTCAAATAATTTTTATAGTAAACTTGTAAACATAGTGTGCCCAAGTATAATATGTTCTCCCTAATCCTTATCTACCCCATACAAATTCAATTAAAGGAATATTCATTAGATGGTACTAAAGGGACCCACTTCAAGGCCTTGAAATTATGATAGCACACCTCTATGTTTGAGAGACAATAAACCTCATCTACATATATGACACTTAAATGTTGGTGAATGTTTATATTATTATTATACACCTATTCATTTAGCCTAAATATTGAAATCATGTGAATAAGTATGATTTCTACCAAAATCATACACCTACCAAGGTGTGGGCCAAAATGTGAGTAGAGGCATTAACCTTATGATCATAAACTCATAAACTAGTACCTTAGGAAAGTAAAATATCTAAGGAAAGATAGTAGAGACATTAACCTTATGATCATAAAATCATACCAAATAAAGGTGAGTGGTATGACAAGTAGAGAGGATTTATTACTATATTTCCTACCTTGTATTCATTACTTGATTAATGGGTTCCAATCTCTCTTTATCATGTTAACTCTTTTCACATTCCTCAAATTCCTTGAATTGATTAATGTCCCAAGTAGGAACCTAGAATTGAACCACAGATAGTAGAAGTGGGATATCATTCTTTAGTCTGAACCATAAAGTCAATCCATCTAGGGGTTTGACCTAGGATAACTTGACTTGGGTAGAAATCTATAAAATTTCCCAAAGGTACTTACTTTCTTATAGACACTACCATCCTTATGGTAAGCTTATCAAACATCACATATTAGAATGAACATGTTTTAGAAACCAACACTTTAGTTCATATCCACATGTTAGAAAGCTCACTGGTCATGGTTATCAACAATGAACCATGGGATTTTTTAATATGTTTAGATTCTACAACATTTATGAAACTAAAAGCATTAATTTTTGGATAGTGGTGAATGATCTTGGAAAAGTATAAATTATCCATCCTTGATTCTAGAGCTAAGCCCCTCAATCCTCTCATTTAATTATTGTAAATATTTATTTTAATTACTAGTCTCATACTTGATTTATTTTGGTTTATCTACATGCTTGATTTAATTTTAGTTTTTAATTAGTCTCAACAATCTAAGAAAGTGTATTATTTACCCTAAGGAACTATGAGCTACTATCATTATTATACACTTTTAATGCACATTGAGAAGTGAGATTCAAAATAATAATCTAAAAATGTTTATATTTTTTAAATATTATTCAAAAATATTATCATAACAAATTATGTATGTATGATAATTAAAGTAATGGTGAAAAAACCAGTTACATAAATCATCTAGGGTAATTTAATATATGAATTTAGTTAAAGCAACAATTGGTCTAGATAAAAGAGTTAGGAATGATAATTGAAATTATTATTTAGCTAAATGTGGAAAATTATATGAGTTAAATGTGATGCTTAGCACAAAGCTCAATGATGGAGATGTGTTTTCAAAATTGTTAAGAATTGATTCACCAAGATGTTGGAATATTAGGTTTGATTTGAATGTAGATCTTAGATTCTTCAACTTGAATTTTTTTCTTTAGATCACTTATGTGAGTGTAGACTTGAATCTATGTGTAGACTTAAACTAAAACTATTATATATGAACCAAAATAATGTAGACTCCCAAAACTCACTCATCCAAATTTATATTGTCTAAATGTGTGTAAGGATTAGAAATATTTAGAATTAACTTCAAAGAATTTACAAAATTGAAAGTATCAAATTCTCATTCAAACCACTTTCTAAAATTTCTTTCTAGTGGAAGGGGAAACCCTCTTAGTATATATTAAGATTACTTATTGAGAAATATATTAAAGAATAGAAATAAAAGGTGATTCATAGATTGTGATAAATTCAGTTACTAAAGGATATTGTACAGTAATTGGTAACTTAGATCCAAATCACAAGATATATCTTTATGGATAAAAAATTTTGAATTTGTGAAAGTGGCTCATTTCTATAAGGAAATGAATGAAAAAGTGATTATATGAACAATCAAGGTGTATATATAACCACCTTCTCATTGGTGGAAAGAATAGAGGTGCAAGATTGGGATGATTTATATACTATTATCATATATAATCACACATGGGTAAATTTATATTGAATGGTATCATAATTTGTAATAACATGATATTAGTTACCTACCATAAAGGATGTGAGAAAATAATATAGCAAATCCATTTTACATGTATAACATGATGGTGGATAATCAAGAGGTGTGAGTATTATTTCATTAATGTTTTTTGAGGCATCTAGGTAATGCATTTAGTATCTTTTTAGTATTTGAAAATGGATTTTATTACAAGTATTCATCTTCTACTAGTAGTTATATTAGGTGATGGCCTTTTCATGGCATGTGAAAATTAGTCAAGAGAACAAGCACATGAATGAACAAGCCCCAAATCATGGCTAGAAATGATCTTCAATCTCTCTATGGTTTGTCATCTTAGTGTAGCTAAAAATATTTTGGGGTGGAAAGTTTAGTTGTAATAACTCATTCTAATTATTACTTAATTATATTATTGCAAATGACATTATGAATATTTAAATTTAAAAAGACATAACTAAGTAGGTATTTTCAATCATAGTAACACATGTCTAATTAAAATGAGTCAAATAAATATATTCAATTTCAATGTCAATCACAATATCCAAGTTGACTTGGCTCATAGGGCCACAAAGTCAATACAATATACAAATTTCACATCAAGGATTACATCATAGAACAAGATAGCTTGAAAACTTCCAAGGTTTCCTCTTGATGCTTGCCTCCACTGGTGGACGAGGCCATGGTTGAATCACTTTACTCCCTAACCATGAAGCTTACGCTTCCCCAAAATTCTTCCAACTTGAAGAATACCCAACCCTACATAGAAAGTTTAGCAAAAGAACAATCTTCAAGGTGGAATCTTGTGTGTTCCCAAACATCAACATGCATCTCTATGAGTTAGAAAACTGAAAAATCTATGTTAGGAATAGAAAAGAGTGTTATCATAAATTCCATACATACATAATGGGATAATTGCTTGGCCAAGCATAAAATTAAGTTGCAACAATAAACGATAGGTTTTGGATAAAGAAAAAACCTATACTCTCTGAACACCATTTCAGTACGTGTCTTGGAAGTAACTTTCAACAACACAGTTATTCCATAACAACCATCTACCCTCTAGCAGCATCTACCCTAAGGTGCTCTAGTCTACTTAGGTTTTGTTGTTCTACTCAATAAAGAGAATACTTTTACACTCTTATCTATGGAAAAGTAATTTAGTCTACTTATTTCCTCATTTAATAAAAAATAGATAAATGATTCAAATGGAACTGGTCAATACATTATCCATTCATTTCATACACATGACACATGATTACATTCAAGTAAATCTATATTCATTTAAGAATGAATTTAATAAGTAACAAAAGAAGGTATGTCACAAGTATGTGCATGTGCGTAGACAAAGGTCTATGTGCATACACATATATGTGCCAACTTAAGTTATTAATTTGTGGATACATTCTAAAATAAAAATCCATTATATCATATTTTCTTCCATACAATAATGTTATAGATTAACATATCGTTTTCAAAAATACAAGAAGTAGAAGAACTAAGAACAAGTCTACTTGAACAATTTATACATATTGATATGACATTTATAACAAAACAATGTTGTTTGCAACTAAGAAAATACTATTTATAACAAAACAATCTTGTTTACAACTAAAAAAATATTGTTTATAACAAAATGATGTTGTTTGTAGCTAAGATATTGTTTATAACAAAACAATGTTATTTGCAGCTAAACAAATACAGTTTATAACAGAATGACATGTTGTTTGCAACTAAATAATTATTGTTTATAATAGAACAATTTTTTTTACAACTAAACAAATACTATTTATAATAGAACAATGATGTGGGTATGTGCAGGATCGTGATGGGCCAAAAAGTGGCCATATGATGGGTATGTGTAGGGTATGTGGCTGGTGACTTTTTTTTACCTAGACTTGATGAAATGAAAAGAGTTTTTAAAGGAGATTCTCCACTTTCCACCAATATAAATTATGCTTTAATTTGAATTTAATAAA
Organism: Sequoia sempervirens; assembly: GCA_007258455.2. Taxonomy (NCBI): domain Eukaryota; kingdom Viridiplantae; phylum Streptophyta; class Pinopsida; order Cupressales; family Cupressaceae; genus Sequoia; species Sequoia sempervirens. The sequence continues at coordinate 379,290,261 of VDFB02281492.1, read as the reverse complement.
TAATTACTATTCATTTTCTATTTGAATTATGACTAAAGTCCTGATTGATAGGTTGATTGTAAAACATCTATAGCTTTCAAACAGTACAACAATTTTGAATATGACATATGTGTCACATTCTATGCTTTGCATACTATAGGATTTTTAAAAAAATGAACTTCATGAAGTTTTGACCAAGTTAAGGTGGTTAGACATATGAGTTTTTATATTTTTTTAAATTTGTAATAAAAAATTCATAATTAATTATTTACTTGGAAAAAATTATAAAAAAATATGCATCACATGGGACATGAGTCCTCTACTTATATCTAAAATATTATAAAAAATATTATCATTTTATTGTGGTTAGGGTGGTCAGACAGACACCTACTTAATTTTTCCCTGAAATTTAAGTACTACTGCATTGAAATTTCAAATTTTCACCAAATAGAATTTTTTTTTAAATAAACCTAGTTGTTTAGAAACTACATTCAATTCACTACATATTCTATTCTTACATATTTTTGAAATAATATAGATAACTTATTCAAATTTTTACGTCAAGTTGCCTAACTCTTATTTTTCTAAATTTTTTGCCACTTAAGGGCTTGTTTTTTCCATGATGATTCTGCACATACCCATGTTTATAGAAAAATAAATACTTTTTGTAGTAATTTCCAAAATACTGTTTCAATATGTCCTAATATCAATTTCAAGTTATCCAGTTTATTATATGAACAATCAATGTTTTGTCTTTTTGAATAAGTAATTAAATTAAACAATACTACTATCCCTTTTATGCAACCAAGAAAATTGAACGAAAAACTTGTCGTATCCATTCACATATAAATTGGAAGTAGTTATATTACTATTTCGGGTTAGAAGAGACCCAAGTATTTTAAAAGGAATGATTTTTGTGCATTTAAATTCAAGCTACTATCATTCTAGGAATGACTATCATTCAAGTGAATTTTTGGTTTTAATACCATCATATTCATTGTTCGACTCCTAAAGAAAGGTTGATATCAGATTACAATTTTGACAACTGATTGATGAATCATACTCTTAATATCATTCTAAGAATGATTGGTGCAAGAAAATGGACTGGTAAAGTCATCCTATGAGTGCATCGCATGAATGCAAAGAGTAGAGGTTGTTTGAAAGAACAAATAAATTCATGAGTGCAACAATAAACTATGATTGATCTTAAAGATTGATGCCCACATAATGAAATGAAAGAATGTATTTGTTTCCCCATCATTCGAGGAGAACAAGGCAACAACCATAATTAACAGCAACATAAAGATATATGTTCATCATTCTATGAATGATGAAATCAACCTTCACACCCATTTTAGGCATCCTAGCTATCATTCTAGCTGATAGGAAGAACCATCAATAATTAAAGAATATAACTGCTCATAATAAAATTGATTTCACTTTAAGGGGAAACGACGATGATTCCAAATCGTTCAAAGGAAAACAATGATTTTGGTTATCAAAATTCATCTGATTATCCTTGAAAAGGTTAATATATTACATGCATGACATTAGGATTATGGTAATATAAAGAAATTCATGTTGCAAGGCATAACTGAGATTGATCAATAATGTCGATAAAAGTAAATGCAAAGTTATGGTGCATTCTCTAGTACGAAACAAGACGCAGCTTGTAGAGAATGGGTATCATATGTTTTGGAAACTAAATCAAATTAAATCGACATCTAAGAAGGAAAAATGATGGTTTCAAATTACTTGCATTGAAAAATCATTCATATTCGGCAACCAAGCAAGAGATTCACCTTTTTTCGTGGCTTTTCTTGGCTTGTCTCTACTTTTTCCCAGTGAATCGATGCCACTGCTTTCCTTTTTCCTAATTTTCTTGATGCCACTGCTAGACCCTTATTGAATCTTCCCCAAGTATTTTTTCTAAAATGGAATAATGCATGTTGTTTTCATGTTCGTAGCATAATGGGGTCATTTCATTCATAATTCTCATTAATTTGGCCGCCCCACTATTTCAAATTCAAATATTTGCCTTAAATTGAATTACAGGCCATGACCTCATGAGATTTTCTCATTATTTTATTTGATTTCTATCAATATGATAGTGATAATTTTGGTTCCAAATTTCATTCTTAAGGAATATAAATGTAAATATAAATATATATATATATATGTATATTATATATATGTGTATATTATATATATATGTTAAACAGGCACAGGACAACTGAGAGGGAGGCGTGAATCAGTTGTCACAAAAATTCAAACTTAAAACTCAACACTTATTAATTCCACAACCACACTGTTGTGTTATTAAGTAAGAGCATGAAACACAAATAACAAAAAGAAAATCAACAAAATGAACACCAAATTTTTCAATGGGAAACCCAATGAGGGAAAAACCATGGTGAGGGTTAACTCACAATATAAAAGATTATAAATAGAATACAAAGGCTCACTACCCAAAGGAGGACTCACTGTCCAAGTACAAAGGCTCACTGTCTACATAAAGGACTCATTGTCCAACAAGGAGGCTCATTGCCTATAGATACAAAGGAGAGAAAAAAGATCCACCACAGCAATTAATGCACATCTACAGGATTACAAAACCCTTTATCTCACTTCCTTCAACACAATGAAGAACTAATATCACAACTCACACACACACTTCTGCTCTTATGATTTGTGGCTCACTTTCGTCACTTTGCATCACACTATCATACAACTCTTCACACTTCGACTTGCTTTTATACCATCCTCGTCCTTAGAAATTTTCTCCAAGGTCGACCAAAAATACCTCATTTCATAAATTCAAAATAGGTCAGGAACTTAGAATTCTTGTGGTAGAAAGGAATAAAAGTGGACCAATAAAAAAATCAAGATAAAAAATAATATCTCGAAACAACCACATGCTTCCTTGATTAAATTTTATTCTTTGAATGAAGTGTAAACACTAGGTCCGCCAAATCTAATGAAACAAAAAATGATCATTGATGTGCATGCTTCCCATCAAGAAGATGGCATGCGGAAACCATGACATGCTTCCTTATGTACGAGAATACATCTTAGAATCTTGTAGATACATCTACAGCAAAACAACAAACTTCAATCACTAAACATCTTTCACCAATCCATCTGAACTATATAAACTCACACTGAATTACTAAAACATGACTTTCGGATCACCAATCTTCAATCCTCTTTTCCAAAGCATAGAAAAGACCTTCACAAGAAATATTCCATATCTGCAAGATCTGAAATAAAATAGAGAAGAATTGCAAAGCAACAATATTGTCTCCCAGTCCACAGAAGACCAACTCTGCCAAAATAGTTCACATATCAATGAATGAAACTTTCATGAACCATCAAACCAGAAGCTAAAACTAGGAGGTATCACAACGAGATCACCATCATCAAACCTTCAGATTCACATAGGCATAGGATCGACATAGGATAAATGTAAAGCACATACCAGAGCACATTTTGAACACTTTCATCATTTTGTTTTCTCTTCTTTATTTAATTTTCTCAAAAGCACTTGGAAACTCATCAAACCAACACATATGCTACACCATAGAGATAGCTCCATGTACTCACAACATCTCAGCTATACATGTACAATTTGCAACATACTGAACTGTGTTGACATCAATGACAATATTAATGACAACGCCACCAAACTTGCTCATACTTGCAACAATATATACATATATTTTCACACATTGTATGTTCTTTAATAGATATACATGTGTATGTATATATATACATGTGTATATATATATATGTTTGTTTATAGATGTTTATATGTTCATATATCAATATTTTAAAAAATAAACTTTTAATTTATTTCGAGCATCAATGTTTAAATGAGGTGGATTTTCTTATCCTTTGGATAAGCTTTTCTAAAATACATACATTCATTTATGTGCTATGTCATGGTATCATTTATTTTAAATTCTCAAAACACAAGATCAAGATATACAATTAAATAAAAATTCACATGTATTTCATTTCACAAGTATATCTTTTCAATCATCCAATCATTTCAAGTCATATTAATATAATTCTCCTATATGAATTTCAAAATGTAGTTATCATCCTATTTTTGTGGTGTGTACACCTAGATTCCATCAAGCTTACCATTTCATCTGACTAAATGATCCTACTTCAACTATGTTCTCATCCTTCAACCTATCATCATATAATTGCACACACTTGCACTTACACAATTCATCAGTAACATTCAATAATCATTAAATGTAAGATAGTCCAAAAGATCACATAGTCAACGACGGCCAACTTCTTTCAAAATTTTCATTCAACATATTGAATTTCCTCAATAATTCAATTTATCATATTATAATTTAGATACAATGAAATTGGGTTATGACATCCTTCCCCTCTTGCAAGAGACATCGTATCGATGTCTAGTTAATTAAAATTAAAGTATATATGTCTATTTCAACATCATATCATACTGTTCCAAGCCAAAAAATTATAATATTCAATCTAAAATTTTAAAAAAAAATTATCAATGGTTTCTTTCTAAGAAAGAAAATGTGATAAGGAGCATTCTATTTCTTTTACATCCTCCCAAGTAGCACTATCTTTTGAATACTGATCCCATTGGGCCTTAAACTGAGCAATGTCTTTGCTCTGCGACTTAACACTATGTCTATCTAGGATTCTAATGGGGTCCACTAGCACCACTCATGGGTCCTATACCTACAAGTATTTCCAATCAAGCACATGAGCTACATCAGGATGATATGGCTTAAGCAAACAAACATGAAACACATTATGAAGTCAAGCTAGAGCAGGTGGTAGAGCAAGTTTGTAAGCAACTGGGTTGATCACTTCCAAGACTTCAAACAGACCCACATATCTCGGGGCCAACCTGGAAGACTTTCCAAAGGAAATGGAACTTTTAGGGCGCTTGACTCTTAAGAAAACTTTATCCCCTAATGCAAACTGTCTAAGAGTTCTATTCTTTTTGGCAAAACTTTTATGTCGGTCTGCCACCTCCTTTAGTCTACTTTTAATAACTCTCAATTGTTCTTCCATCTCCTTGAGCATTTCAGGTCCTACTATGATCTTGTCTTCCAATCTATCCCAACTGATAGGTGTTTGATACTTCCACACATAAAGAGCTTTGAATAGTGTCATACCTAGGGATGTGTGATAAGAGTTATTTTAAGAAAACTCTACCAACGGTAAGTATTCTTCCCACTTATACTATTGGTCCATGCAGTACATTCAGAGGAGGTCTTCAACTACCTGATTCACCCTCTCTTTCTACTTGTTAGTCTGAGGATGATAAGCCGAGCTAAAATTTAACTTGGTTCCTAATGTGGCATTTAGGGTCATCCAAACCGGGTGTATCTATCAAAAATGATAGTCTCTAGCACTCCATGCAAGTGGAATATCTCCTAGAAAACCTTCTTGGATAGGGTCAATGATCTATCCTTAAGGTTTCCTAGAATGAAGTGTGCCACCTTGGTCAACTTATCAATCACAACCAAGATAACATCATGTCGATTCTTACTCAAAGGTAAGCCCTACACAAAGTACATACTGATCATCTGCCATTTATACTCAGGTATGTCATGAGGATACAATATCCCTATTGGATGTGCATGCACAGCCTTGACTCACTAGCACTCTAAGCATCTGGCTACATACTACATTACATCCTTCTTGAGTTTAGGCCAAAAGTATAGTGTTCTCAATTCTATGATCATCTTGGATACTCTGAGGTGTCCTAAATAAGGTGCATTATGAACCTCTTCTAGAACCAACTTCCTCAGTTCTCTAGAGTTTGGTATATACATTCTTCTTTGGTATCTCAAAATTCCATTTGGTTCAATCTCATACCCATAAAACTGATGATCTGAAGGATTCTCTACCAAGGCCCTCTTCACTCTTTCGTAGTGCTCATCCCCTGGAAAACATTGTATCACCTGTTGTCTCAAATTAGACCTTGTCAAGATCATGGTTGTCAAATGTCTTCATCTACTAAGAACATTAGCCACTCTATTCTCTTTTCCTTTTATATACTCTATTCTGAAGTTATACTCACTAGGGAATTCCAACCACCTTCTTTGTCATGCATTAAGGTTTGGTTGAGTAAAAATGTATCTCAATCCCAAATGGTTTGTCTTCAGCTCAAATGGCCTCCCTAAGAGGTAATTCCTCCACATCTACAAGGCATGAACTATTGCATCCAACTCTAAATAATGCAATGTGTAGTTCACCTCATGTTGTTTAAGCTTCCTTAATTCATACGCTACCACTTGTTCATCTTGCAGTAGTATTGATCCCAATCCCTCTCCTAAAGCATGTGTGATTACTGTGAATATTCCATTAGGATCAAGGATGGCCAGCACTTGTGCTTTTTTGAGCCTCTCCTTCAAGAGTTAGAATGCCTATTCACATTTCTTGGTTCATTCAAGCCATTTTTCCTTTCTTTGAAGTGACATGATTGGATATGCAATCTGGGAGAATCCATACACAAAATTTCTACAATATCCTATGAGGCCCATTAAGCTATGAACTTTGACACATTGTGAGGCACCGTCTATTCCATGATCACCTTGATCTTTCCAGGGTCTACAAAGACTCCCTTAGCTGAAATAATATGGCCTAAATAGTGCACCCTATCTTGATAAAATGAGCATTTGGATAGCTTCCCAAAGAGTTTATTTTCTCTCAACCACTATAAAACTATCCTCAAGTGCATATCATGCTCTTCAATAGACTTTGAGTAGACTAGGATGTCGTCAATGAAGATCAAAACAAATTCATCCAAACAGTCTCTAAACACACTATTCATGAGGTTCATGAAAGTTGCAGGTGCATTGGTCAAACCAAAAGTTACCATAGTGAACTTGTAATATCCATACCAAGTTTGAAAGGTATTCTTTGGAATATCTTCTTCCTTTACTTTGAACTGATGGTATCCTGACCTAGGATCAATTTTGGAGAACATTGTCGCTCCCTTCTTCTGGTCAAAAAACTCATTGATCCTCGGGAGTGGATATCGGTTCTTGATGGTCACCTTGTTCAACATCTGATATTCTATACATAGATGAAAGGTTCCATCCTTCTTTTTCATGAAGATAATTGGTGCTCCCCAAGGAGACACACTAGGTCTTATGAGCCCCTTGTTCAACAATTCCATTAACTAGGCCTTCAACTCATAGAGTTCAAAGGTGTTCATCTAGGTGCTTTGGATTGAGGCTCAGCTCCTAGTACAAGTTTAGTAGAGAAGTCAAAACCCTGTTTCAGAGGTAACTCCATAAGTTCAATAGGGAATACATCTCAAAACTCCTTGAGAATAGGGTATTCATCTAGATATGGTTCCTTGCTATCAAGGTTACTGATATACACAATATAAATAGTGCATCCCTTTTGTCGAGCCTTTTTGAGCTGCATAGCAGAGATATTTCTAATCTCTAAGGGTCTTTGCATTCCACAAATCTTGACTGGGTTCCCATAGTCATCTAGACAATTAACTATCTTATATTCATAGTTCACTATAGCCTTATGCTCAGTTAACCAATTTATTCCCAAAATTACATCATATGAGCCTAAAGGTGCCACATATAGGTTGACCTGGGTTTGGAAGGTTGGAATCTATAACTCACTGCAAAAGAGATAGGTATCTACCCTCTGCTTTGCTCAATTACTATAATGGACTGTCCATGAGTTTTCCATGTATCCAATTCTAATAGGTATCTTGGATATTACTCTAGGATCTATGAAACATTCAGTAGATCTGGTACAATTAGAATAGAGACAGTTTAGCCATAGATCTTGCCCATCAGCTGTATTGGCGAGGCTTGGTACTCTTCCTACTTGTTATCCACTGCAACATGGATCTGATGATGTTGAGACTACTAATAGTTTCCTTCCTTTCACGACTTCGATTGTTGTGGACAATTTGAAGCATAATTATTACCTCCACAAGTATAGAACCCATCACAAGGCCCTTATTAACCTCTTGGCTTTTCCTCTTTGAAGCCCTTCTACTTTTGGTTGTATTTTCCTTCTTTCTCTTTCCACCATTACCACCTTCACCTTTCTCCTACAACTCACTTCCCCTCTTGGTATTATGGATCTAATGGTTCTTGTCTCCTTTGTGAGATTTCTCGTTACCAAACCGTGACTTAGGATTTGCATTATTGTGGTAATTGGACAACTATTGCAATTTTTGTTCCTATTTTGGTGGCCTTTAAGAAAACTTCATTCATGTTGAGAGGATCATGCATGACCACTTCTGATCCAATGTGGGGCCTAAGTCCCAATATGAACTTTCAGATACGGAAACATTCATCTCCCTGATATTGGGGAACATACTTCAGTAGGTTGGTGAAATTTTCCCAATATTGGGTCACAATCATGCTCCTTTGAGTTAGGTTTTGGAATTCTATCACCTTCTTATCAAAAAAGAGCTACAGTAACCATCTCTTCCTAAAATATTGGAGGAAGAGCTCCCAAGTAATCTTAGTAGGCTAAAGATTCCTTTCTGACTTTTCATTGTCCCACCAAGTAGTTGCTTCTCTTGAAAGCTAATATGTAGCCCATGCTACTTTAGTCTAGTCAGATAGGTTACGAAGTCCAAAGCATTTCCCCATCTCAATGATCCATGCCTCTACTCCTACTCTGATAGCCTTACCATTAAACTTAGATGATGCTACTCTTTTGAGATCTTTTCCTAGTTCTTCCTCAATTCGACCTTGAGGACCTTCTCCTAGACCACCGTTCCCTTGATTGAATTCTGCATTCATGTGAACCTAGTCCTCGCATGCTACTCGAACCTCATGTTCTATGTGGTCCATATGAGCCTCTTGCCTATTTAGAAGCTCTAGAATCTATTCTAGCCTCTTGTTCAGTCCATTGTCTAATCCACTACCATCCATCTCTTGCCTAGTGGTCACCATGTTGACTCACACTCAGCTTACATCACATTTCATGTCTATCATAACTTTACACTGGGTTATATGAACAAACATTCTTATTCTACATAATACTACATACGCATGCATATATCACTCATTCATTAAGGACATACACATTCATGCATTGTACATATTTTGGAGTTCTTTGTTCTAAACAAACCAAAAATAATGCCTTCTTTATTTATATTAGGTGTGAGTCAATAGACCCTTATTTACAAAAGGTTTTTGTTACATAATTATTTCTCTCATTCTCAAAGATAGGACACTCCTTTGGGTCCTCATCAGAATTTACATCAATTTTCTCATAAGAGGATGGTTGAGCACGCAAGCTCTCATTTTCTTCCTTAGTTAATAAGGGTGTGTTTGGTCCACACCTTAGAAGCCAATCTTTGATTGTAGAAAGCTTCTTAATCTTAGGTATTCACTTCTCCTCAATATTATTGTCTCTCCCCAGCTTAAGTCAAGTGAGGGCTTGAGCTAGAGTCTAATCCTCAAGAATCTCAAGTTGAACCTCAGTCTTGGCATTTTCTAACATTATGACTTTCTTGTTTGAGGTCGTAATGATCTTCCCTTTCTTTCGTCCTGTCTTAGATCTTCCCATACCTACATTCAATATAGGTTTGGTCAATTCTCAAGAAAACTAATTTTGGTTAAGCGTCAACTATTCCCTAGTTGAGGCTATGGTAGACTCAAAAGGCTTAGAGTTGAACCCTAATATCTGATACCAAATGTAATAACCCATTCTAATTATTACTTAATTATATTATTGCAAATGACAATATGAATATTTAATTTAAAAAAGACATAACTAAGTAGCTATTTTCAATCATAGCAACACGTGTCTAATTAAAATGAGTCAAATATATATATATATATATATATATATATATATATATATATATATATATATATATATATATATATATATTCAATTTCAATGTCATTTACAATATCCAAGTTGACTTGGCTCATAGGGCCACAAAGTCAATACAATATACAAATTTTACATCAAGGATTACATCATAGACCAAGATAGTCTTGAAAACTTCCAAGGTTTCCTCTTGACGCTCACCTCCACTAGTGGACAAGAACATGGTTGAAGCACTTTACCTCCCAACCATGAAGGTTACACTTCCCCAGAATTTTTCCAACTTGAAGAATACCCAACGTTGCATGTAAAGTTTAGTAAGAGACCAATCTGCAAGGTGGAATATGATGTGTTCCCAAACATCAACATGCATCTCTATCTATGAGTTATAAAAATGCAAGATCTATGCTAGGATGGTAGAAAGTGTTATCAAAAAGTCCATACATACATAATGGGATAATTGCTTGGCCAAGCATAAATTTAAGTTGCAACAACAAATGATAGGTTTTGGATAACTTGCAAAAACCTATACTCTTTAAACTCCATTTTGGCACCCATCTCGAAAGGTAACTTTCAACAACACAGTTATTCCATAATAGTCATCTACTCTCTAGCAGCATCTACCTTGAGGTGCTCTAGTCTACTTAGGTGTTGTTGTTCTACTCAATAAAGAGAATAATTTTACACTCTTATCTATGGAAAAGTAATTCAATCAACTTATTTCCTAATTTAATAAAAATAAAATAAATGATTCAAATGGAACTGGTCAATACATTATCCATCCATTTCATACACATGACACATGATTACATTCAAGTAAATTTGTATTCATTTAAGAATGATTTAATAAGTAACAAAAGAAGGTATGTCACAAGCATGTGTATGTCCATAGACAGAGGTCTATGTACATACACATATATGTGCCAACTTAAGTTATTAATTTGTGCATGCATTCTAAAATAAAAAACATTATATTAGATTTGCTTCCATACAATAATGTTATAGATTAACATATCATTTATCAGAAATACAAGAAGTAGAAGAACTAAGAACAAGTTTACTTGAACAGATTCTACATATTGATATGTTGTTTATAACAAAATGATGTTGTTTGTAGTTAAGAAAATACTATTTATAACAAAACATGATGATGTTTGCAGCTAAACAAATATTGTTTATAACATAATGATGTTGTTTGCAGCTAAGAAAATACTATTTATAACAAAACCATATTGTTTGTAGATAAAAAAATAATGTTTATCATAGAAAAATGATGTTTGCGGCTAAACAATTACTATTTATAACAAAACAATGTTGTTTATAGCTAAACAAATACTTTTTATAACAGAACAATTATGTTTATAAAAAAATAAATATAGTTTGTAGTAGTTTCAAAAATACTATGTCAATATGTCCTAATATCAATTTCAAGTTATCCAGTTTATCATATGAACAATCAATGTTCTATCTTTCTGAATAAATAATTAAATCAAACAATACTACTATCCCTTTTATGCAACCAAGAAAATTGAATGAAAAACTTGTCATATCCATTCACATACAAATTGGAAGCAATTATATTACTGTTTCAGGTTAGAAGAGACCCAAGTCTTTTAAAAAGAATGATTGTTGTGGATTTAAATTCAAGCTACTATCATTCCAATAATGACTATCGTTCAAGTGATTGTTTGGTTTTAATACCATCATATTCATTGGCCGAATCACGAAGCAAGGTCGATAGTCAGCCTACAATTTTGACAATTGATTGATGAATCATACTCTTAATATCATTTTGAGAATGATTGGTGCAAGCAAACGGACTAGTAAAGTCATCTTATGAGTGCATCGCAAGAATGAAAAGAGAGTAGAGGTCATTTTAGAGAACAAATAAATTCATGAGCAACAGTAAACTATGATTGATCTCAAGGATCAACGTCCATATAATGAAATGAAAGAATGTATTTTTTCCCCATCATTCGAGGAGAACAATGCAACGGCCATAATTAACAACGACATAAAGATATATGTTCATAATTCTATGAACGATGAAAGAAAATTTCACACCCATTTCGGGTGTCCCGGCTACTCGACCTAGCCGAAAGGAAGAACCATTAACAATTAAAGAATATAATAGAAAAATAAAATTGATTTCCCTTTAAGGGGAAACAATGACGATTCCAAATCATTCAAATCAAAACAATAATTTTGGTTATCATAATTCATCTGATTAACCTTGAAAAGGTTAATATCTTACATGCATGACATTAGGACTATGGTAATATAAAGAAATTCATAAAAGGCATAAACAAGATTGAGCAATGATGTTGATAAAAGAAAATGCAAAGTTATGGTGTATTCTCTAGTATGAAACAAGATGCAACTTGCAAAGAATGGATATCATATGTTTTTCCAACTAAATCGAATGAAATCAACATCAAGGGAAAATTATGGTTTTGAATTACTTACATTGAAAAATCATTCATATTCGGCAACAAAATAAGAGATTTACCTCTGTTCGTGGCTTTTCTTGGTTCATCCCTACCTTTTCCCAATGAGTCAATGCCACTGCTTTCCTTTTTCTTGATTTTCTTGATGCCACTACTAGACCCTTGTCGAATCTTCCCCAAGTATTTTTTGTTTCTAAAATGGAATAATGCATGTTTCCTTCCTATTCGTGGCATTATGGGTTCTTTTCATTCATAATTCTCATTAATTCGGCCACCCCACTATTTCAAATTCAATATTTTCCTTAAATTCAATTATAGTCCATGATCTCATGATATCTCTATTGTATTGATAGAAATCAAATAAAATCATGAGAAAATCTCATGAGGTTGTGGCCTGTAATTTAATTTAAGGCAAATATTGAATTTGAAATAGTGGGGTGGCCGAATTAATGAGAATTATATATATATATGTATATATATATATATATATATATATGTATATATATATATGTATATATATATATGTATATATGTATATATACATATATATATATATGTATATATATGTATATGTATATACATATATATATATATATATATGTATATGTATATATGTATATATATATATATATATATATATATACATATATATATACATATATACACATATATATATACACACATATATATATACATATGTATGTATGTATGTATGTATGTATGCATATATATATACATATATATATGTATATATATATATATATGTATATATATATATATTTACACATTGTACGTTCTTTAATGTGTGTGTGTGTTTGTGTGTGTGCATGTGTGTTTATTTATAGATTTTTATATGTTCATATATCAATAGTTAAATAAAAATGAACTTTTATTTTATTTCGAGCATCAATGTTTAAATGAAGTGGTTTTTCTTATCCTTTGGATAAAAATTTCTGAAATACATACATTCATTTATGTGTTATGGCATGCCATTGTTTCTTTTAAATTCTTAAAACAAAAGATCAAGATAGATAATTAAATAAAATTTCACATGTATTTCATTTCACAAGTATATCTTTTCAATCATCGAATCATTTCAAGTCATATTAATATAATTCTCCTATATGAATTTCAAATGCAATTATCATGCCATTTTTGTGGTGTGTGCAGCCAAATTCCATCAAGATTGTTGTTCAATTCAGCTAAATGATCCTACTTCAACCGTGTTCTCGTCCTTCAACCTATCATCCTGCAATTGCACACACTTGCACTTATACAATTCATCAATAACATTCAATCATGATAAAATGTAAGATAGTTCAAAAGATCACATAGTCAACAACGGTCAACTTCTTTCAAATTTTTCAAAAATATCAAAATTTTCATTCAATGTATATTGAATTTCCTCAATAATTCAATTTATCATATTATAATTTAAATGTAATAAAAATTGGCTTATGACATTAGTGAACAATAGTAGGATGAGATATCATGCATTAATACTTGATGATTTTGGCCAAAATTAAAAATGGAGATTCAAGATGTGAAGCTAAGAGGGTGCATTAATGAGTTATTGGTCCAAGCATCTATTGGAAAAAAAGAAGATGAGAATAAAATGTTTATGGGTAAGCAATTTAAATCCATGAGCAACAACAAATGGCAAGTTTTAGTTGACACCTCAAAAGTGAAGACAAGGGTTATACAAAAAAAAAAACTATGAGTTGATAGAAGGCATCTAAATTTTAGAAGATTATGTGAAGGCATGTGTATATAGATGAGGAATGGGTAAAAGTAAAAATTTGTGTCACATTTTTATAAAGGAAACAACCAACATTGGTCCAATTTTTAAACTTAAATCACCAAAAAGTGGCATTTATGTTTTGAATTTTGAAATGATGAAAACTAATAAAATAATTATTTTATATTATATTTTATGTTTGTATTTATTGATGTGTGTTTTATCACTTTCTAAACATAGGCAATGCATAGGTGCACTACCTCTCTTAAAAGGAAATCTCCAACAACAAGTTCGTGAAAATCACCCCAAGGTCTCTGGGGTGTCAAGTCATGACTTGCGTGGAATTCCTCAGTTGATGTTTGATGTGATTTCGCTGGTAATCATAGGGCGGACTTACGTAGCTGGATGCAAGGTGAATCTTGGAATGGAGTTCCTGAGATGGGAAGTTGAAGTGTAGTTTTTTGCAGGTTAGAACAGCAATTATGAACTCCTTTTTTATCTTAATATTTGGCTTTACAATGTGCAATTTAAACCTTAGCATAGGTTACTTATTAAAAGAAAAGGAAAAATAGTAGGGGAGAAGAGAGGTTCCTAGATTTGAAACTAACTATGAACAATGATCATGGAGGTTTTACTATGGACAGCTTCCTTAAACAGAATTTCACTTAACCAAAAAACTCACAGTATCATGAAACTTGTGGTAGCTTCTAAGGACTACAAATGTTCTACCATTCATTCACCATAAATATGCATGAATAAAGACAATTTTGGAGCAACTTTTAGTTTATTCCCAGACTAACTTTGCACAGCCATCTACCAGCAATAAGCAACAAAAAGTATGGACAAGAAAGGCATCAGCATAGCAAAAATATTCACAACCACAAAACAACATTTACACAATCTATCAAAGCAATCTAAGAACATGAATAACAACAAAATTAAATATATCTAAATCATCTAACTATGGGAGATGAATCATGAAACATGCAAAGAAACTTAGAAATCCACCAAAGTCAATATATTTCTATTAAAAAATTTGTAGCATGTCATTACAACAACTCAACTCTCTTTTGAAAATGAGAGGAGACCCCCTATTTATAGTGTTAAAAAAGTAGAACGAGTGGCCAAGATTGATTTACATTGTGTGGCCAGGATTCACTACAAACTAGGGTTCTACCTACCCCCAAATATATTACATTTTAAAATACATTTTGTCCTTTTCCCTATTTTGTCTTCTAGTGACAACACTGTAGCATTTTTTCTTTTAGTTGGTTTCCTTTTGTTGTAGCTCTTCTGCAAGGATTTTTTCATCTATGACAGGGTTCCCTTCCTACTTCTTCAAAGTGGCATATTCCATGAATTTTCTAATCAATGTCTGAAGCTTCTTGATTTCCATTATGCTGGACTAGAGCACTTGGTAATTCCATTGCTTGGATCGGCCTATAAGTGTGTCCCAATCCCCATCATACTTAGTTGTATTGTCTCTGACTTTTTTGGATTGGGAAAAGGCCTGAGCAGTAAAACTCATAAAGTCAGTGGTGAACTCGCCTGACACCCCATCTTCCATCTTCTTATGGAAATAAGGTTTTATCTTTATGGGATCAATATTGATGTCAGGCATATAATAACTAGCCATTAGTCTCAAATATTGAATACATTCAGATCTCACCTCCTTGGCCCATTTTATGTCAAGCTCCACCTTATGGAGCACTTGCTCCAGTATTTCCCTTCTGCACTCAAAATCTAGCTTCCACATGTCTATTAGCCAGTGATCATCCTCTATGAATGCAAGGTCTTCTTTCCATATTTTGTGAGGCAGCCTAAGTATGGCTTCAATCTTGGGATGTGTGGACATCAATATCCTTGGGAAGTTAGTACCAAAATTCCTTGTACCCTCAAGGTACCTTTGTACTTCTAGGAACTTATTCATTGTCCTAACAACATGATTGATGCCCATGTTTCCAACATATAGGACCTCTTGGAACCAATCTTCTGTAACTTTAGTCCACTTCTTTCTTTTCTCGAATTTATCAATGTGGGCCTGGGAAAATATTTGCAGCAATGTTGAGGATGTGGTGGGGATATCCTCTACTGATGACCATTGTTGAATATAATCTATCACATCAACCACCTATGCCTTAAGTTCCTCCTTGGAGATCTTATCCTGCTGTATCAAATGCACCACTGTGGCAACGTATTCCTGAAGATGATCCACCTTTTACTCTCTTCAATCTGTCCCCTAGTTGATGGTGGAAACATTGTAACTTATTCCTTCTTCACCCACCACTGGCATAGCTATTTGCATGGTTCGAGATCCATAGGCACCCATTCTTAGCTTGGATCTAACCTTGGGCTTCTTCTCTTTTTTGGTGCTGATCTAAGCTTGGGCCAAAATGACCTCCAATCTTGTCCTTGGATCCTTGGGAGATGGAGTCTTCTTTTCCAAAAATTTTTCCAACCACTAAGGCATCTGAGACTTCTCCTTGGGTGATTCTAGATCACCCTCGTCTTCATCCTTCCTAATTTCAATCCCCTTATCCTTGGGAGCTTCTTTCTCTATTCTTGTGTCTTATTCTTCTTCATCAGAGTCCCGAATGAACACCATTCATTTGATGGGGGACTTAGTGGGTAGGTGCTCCTTGCAGTTGTCCTCCCCTTTAGCATCCTTTTCTTCCTTTTCTTCATCATGCCCATGTTCCTTGGGCTGCTCAACTTCAGGGCTCGTATGGATTTCACTCTCTTCATCAGGCTTATCTTCTTCTTTACTTTCATTTTCCTTGTGCCAAGGTGGCACATCTTCCTATTCCTTCTTTTCTTATTCATCCTACCCTTCTGAGAGAGGAATCTCTTCACCATGTTTGGGGATTTCTTGCTACTCCCCAATTAGAATTTCAGTGTCTTCCATTTTATCACTTAACTCCTTTTCTTCCTTGAAAGGTGGCCTTTCCACTTCCTCCCCAACATTCTCCAACTATCAGGTGAACTCTTCCTCCAAGTCTGCATTAAAGGTTTCCACAATGTACTTGGTTCCAACATCTTCTTCATCACCAACCTCGGAGGATCTTGTTTCTTCTCCCTCATGGACTACCTCATCAATTTGCAAATGTTGGTGCTCCGAGTGCTCATGGTAGTTGTCTGCTTCCTCCTCCAATTCCTTTGTTGTTTCCTTTTCCTGCCTCTCCCACACCTCAGATATTGCCATGGTGGCCTTCATTGCTGGTGGTTCAGTTGGAGGAGTAGAAGTAGGAAAACTAGAAAAAACTTGTGCCAAGTTAGCTTGGACAACTTGATTCATCAATGCTTTAGAAATCTTTGAAGGAACATTCTACATGTGTCGTGAAAATTCCTCCAGAAGTGAGAGTGTGGGCATGGGAATTGTTGTTGTATCCAGTGAAAGAGATGTAGTCGGAGACATGGAAGTAGAAGAGATTGGAGAGGTGGTCAAAGAAGAAGAGTCGATCATTACAACATGTCCAGTAGGTGGAGAACAGGCAAGGTGGACTGATATGTCCACCGCGGGAGGAGAGGTTGCAACTATTGTCTGGGAGGCAGATGAAGGGGTGACATTAGCAACAGTATTAGAGGCAGCAGGTGGAGATTTTGGTTTCTCAGCCTCCATTTCTTCTCCCTCATAGAGTGGGTTTTCTTGAATAATAGGAATCTTTGTGGTAGTACCTGATCTCATGTGTTTCTTGGAAGGTTCCCCTTTCGATGCCTTTGTTGCGTATACCTTGGGATTGGGTTGCTAAGCCGCGGTCTCTTTTCTTTTTCTTGTTTTGGAAAGCGGGGGAGATTGAGAGGCTCCACCTGATGGGGCAATAGCCATCCCACCACTTGTTTTGCTTGGCTCAGTCCTGAGTCCCTCATAGGTCAAAGTGACCCCTTGTTATTTCAACCAGGCAACTTTCACATCAATCCACTCTTTGGTTGGAGCCTCTATGGGCTTGGTTAGAATGTCGAGGTCATCAACCTCTTGCTCATCCCAATCAATCAATGGTAGTGGAAGATTAGTAACTATGTTATATCGAGGGTCTATGACTATGCTTTTGTCTTCTTCCACTTGGTTAGGTACTGGGAATAGATTGACCCTCTTAACAAAGTATGGGGTCATCCACATATAATGCCTCATCCGCACCTCCTTATCATATGTGCAATTAGTCCAAAAGTCTTCAACGTTGTGTAGATGGGAATAATTAGGTCCCAGGTTCTTCTTGATATGGCCATAGGGATCCATTCGTGGTCGAGTAGTGTAGAATCTCAAATGATACTCGGTCAATTCTTTCTCTGAATAGTTGGCACACTAAGAGGTATGCAACTCATATAGCCCTTGACCGAAGGAGAGGGGATGAGGAATCCCTCCCCTATGTTTTCCGCTCAAAAGAGTGTGCACATGTTGTAACTGCCAAAACAACTCCACTAATATTATCTGGTCATTAGGGTACCGGGGCAGTTTTTTTGGTTTTTCTGAGAAGCCTTGTGCACGAATGTATGTAAAATTGGATACTTGATGAATAGGAAGGCATACTGCTTTAAAAATGCATTGGCATTGTGGGAGACTTGCCTCTCAAAGTCGCCCCTGACTAATCTAATGATATTACCTATGAAAGTGTCATTAACCCTGTAGTAATCCTTCTTGAAATTTTTAAATTGCAGCTGGGGGTATTTATCATAGACCTTCAGCTCCCTGCCAGGTTCTACATTTTGAGCTCTAAATAAGCCACCATACTACCTCCACTAGGCTAATGAATAGACCAAATAGGATGTCATGTAGAATCTAGAGGTCTTTTTCACATTCATGAACTGTTCATGAAAGCAATCGCTAATTATCCCACCCTAGTAAAATGTGGTGTCTTCTCCACGGAGGATCTTCTCGACAAAATACATCATCCATTCCTAAAAATAGGTCACAGTAGGAAGGCCCATTACCCTACTCAACAATGTTAGCAGGTCATGGTAATCTTCATAAAAATCACTTCAGAACAGTTCTTGGGGGACTTTGGTAGCACTACCCCTCTTCTCCTTCAACCAGTGTTGATTTAGAAGCTTCTTGGATTTAAGAAGGTTTTCGTCCCATGTTGCTTTGCATTTGTTGATGGTTGGCACTTCCACCTCCCCGAAGGTCAGGATATGAAAGGTCTTTGTTATAGCCCTGCTAGACATGTCAACCAGCACGTTTCCGTCCCTGTCCACTATTGTTTTGGTTCTTGGTTGGTATGCCTGCAACTTTGGCTATCCCGCTGCCTCTAATTAATCTTACATTTTTTGTGGTAGGGTTGATCCTGACCCTTTGTGTGAATTCATCAATGTTCACCTAGCCTATGTTTGTGTCAGATACTTCCTTCCACTCTATGGTGACTTTAGATTTCAAGGGTTCCCCTTGGAACTGGCATTTCATTTGGTCCTTATCTTCTTTTCTACAAGGGGGCTTGCCTGTTTTCTTTCCTTTGTCCTTTTATGTGGCCACTCCCAAAGATCCTACACCTGATTCCATATATTTTTTAGGTAATAGAGAGGTGAGCATATTCGATAATGAAAACATAAAAGTGTTAGTCAAATCCCTACAAAAAAATGTTAGAATGGATATTCGTCATTCAAGAAATCTAACATATAATTCAAGTTGTCATTTAGTAGTTCACATGAGGGAGTTTGGAGGGTTCGGGCCCTAGGGGTCAGACTACTCTATCAGGATGGTTGTTTTGAAGGGAAAACAGCATAGGGCAGCCTACAAGGTTTCATCCACCCTAATATTTTTTCAAATGGCAAGGTCTACTAAGTAAAGTACCCCATTTTTGCATGTGGGTCAAAGTTTTTTCTTAGATTGGAGGGAATTTGTGTCATCATTTGAGCGATCGGAATCAAGAGGAGGGATGGCCGCTTAAGGTTACCCATTTGGAATGGCCATAGGGACAAAGCATTTTTGGGATGGAGTTCCACAGGCGCAGACCCGGCGAGTCTTGAGGACAGTCGGCATCGCATGTAGGCCTTCTAGGAATTCAGGTCAAATGAGGCAAAAAGCTATTGAAGGATTGTCATTTGGAACGACGTTCATCAAGTAGAAGTTTTCTATAGGAATTCTGAGGGCACAGGTCTAGCAGAGCGGTTGTCCTTCATGCTTTCTTCATTCAGGGGTTTCATCGACAATCAGAGTATCAGACTCTGAGATGCGGAAAGATGGGTGTGGATTTCCTTTTGCAATGGCCAAGATGGGACAGAGTCCCGACAGTGGGGATCCGATGGATGGGACCTGGCAAAGGTTCTGAACACTTGATATTTTCGTTGTTTTATCTTGACAGCTGTGAGTGAGTCAGGTTCTGGGGTGCAGAAGGCAGCCTCTTAAAATTTGTTCAAAATGATGACATCATCAAGGCGGACCGCGGACGGAGGTCCATGAACTGAGACTCGAATGACATTTGGCATGGTCATTGCATCGTTAACTGATTAGGGAAAGAGTCGGGGCCAAAGAACCAGAAAGTAGGAGTCAAAATGTTGTTTAAAATGGCGGACAATAAATAGCACCCTCAAGATGGAATCCTGCAGGGGCAGACCCAGGGAATACACAGGACTCCACTTTAGTTAGAAGGATTGATGCTTCAACGGCGAGGAACGAGAGTCCCCCTGACATGGCGGGCCCGAAAGGTAGATTTGTCGCTTGAAGTTTATTTTTTGTTTTAGCGCTTAAATGTTGGCATCGTGAGTCAGCAGGCCCACGAGCCATGAATTCCTTGGCCGAAGAACGGTGACAGGGTAGTGAAGTTCCATGCTCAACATATGGGTGATTATGAGGGTTTTCTAAAGATTTTTTCTCATGGGTTTTAAATGCCTCCCTTTTCTTAACCTAGTGCATACATTTTCATCCCTTTTATTCATTATTTCTCTTCAAAAATAAAAGAAAAAATAATATGAGGCGCGGACAGCAAACCTACCATTAGAACCCAGTGAATAAAGATGATGAATCTTCCAATAACTATAGAGGACGGGTGATGGAAGGCTACAGGCTCGAGGATAGTGCGAGACGAATGCTCTAGATCACTTTGATTGCTCTGGCTATCCTGACATGTGAAAATCACAAGTCAATTCGGCCTATTTATAGAATTTTATGGCATTAAATGCCCTCAATAAATGCACGTACGACAACTAGGGATTTGGTGAGTTTGAAATTTGAAAACGGCCATGAGGGGTCTGAAACCCAAAGGTCAGAAGGTTGTAAGCTAATAGTCATTTGAAATTTTGTTGAGGATGAGGTGGCACTGAGGAGATCGGACCCTGAGCGGCAAGAAGCCATTGAAGGACGGACATTTGGAAATGGTGAAAGGGAAACGGAGGTCTAGGAGGAGCATCTTGGTAGGCCGAGCCTAATGGATCTCAAAGATGTTCATTTAGATAGCCGTTGAAGACATAGGGAAATGGAAAACAAAGCAACGGGGTCCTTGGATGCGGAAGGACGATGTCCTTTGGCTGTTTGGACATGACCAATACCATAGGGAAACCCGCCAAGGGAAACCCAATTGGGTAGACCTAGAGGGCCTGAAGGGCGCCAGTGGAAGAAAACTACCAAGGGATCCCCACAAAGGTACCTGACTTAGAAAATTTGAAAGGGTGGAAACATGGTCAACTTGAGATGACACTTTTTAGGGTTCACTAACCATTTGGGACATCAAAATAGGGAGCATGCAAAATGAGGCGGCAACAAAAATGACTAGGCAAGGAAAAAGGAAGAGAGGTTCCTCACTCCAAATGACCCATTTGTGTTGAGGGCACAACAAATGGCAACTCTGATGGGGAACGCTCCCGAGCATTCTGAGGATAACTATTCATTCAGAACCCAGAATCTTTGGTTTTGTAGGCCAAGGGCCAACATCCAAAAGTGAACTAGGAGAAAAGGGTCCTTAGTTGAGTCAACCTACGAAACATCTTAGCAGTGTTTGTTTAGTGAATTCATTCCTTTTCCATGGAAACTATGACATGTGGCAGCTAATCAAATAGGGAAAGCTACATGAATCGTCCAGCGCCAAAAGTAACCTGGACATTGCCCCGCTGCCAGTCAGGTGTCCATAGCCCCAACGTAGTTGTCGTTGTGACCCCATGAATATTTCTCTACTATCAATTAAGTGTCCATATCCCTGATAGAGTTATCTGAATGCCAATACGGTTGCTTGATTTCAAAATTTTCATTTCTTTTCTTTCTTTTAGATATTTCTTTTCAAATTTTATTCTTTTGCTCAACTGTGTAAGCACTGAAGCCTACTGTGGGTTTCGGAACCAGAGTGGTCACTGGAGCGGACTTAAGATTTTTCACTTATGAATTTGTCATAACAGCCATTGTACAACACTTTTGGAAATGATTAATATGTGTTTTGTGTAGGATATGAGATGAACGTAACAAGATTCAACCAAGGGTCAAGTTCTAAGACAGGGTCCAAATAAGGAAGTCATTCTAAAGTAGTGATTAGAGACCAAAGGTTGAGAGTGAATGTTTAGCCAAAGAACACTAGGAGAGTGCAGCATAGTGAACTGTTCATCGAACGAGCACGACCACCGTGATAGGGATGAAGAGACACTCTCATCAAGACAAGGCAACCAGGAGGCCAGCAAAACAAAAATGATCCAAAGCAGTGAAACGAAAGGAAACTAGAAGCAACCTACTCTAACCTATGTACAAGTATTTACAAAAAGGGGAGCTCAACAGCTCAGGTTTGGAAGTAATGCTTCAGATGTTTTCCGTTGATAGGAAATGGAACATCCTCACCAATTAAGGTCTTTAAGGGAAAAGCATTCTCTCCCAAGATTTCAGCAATCTGAAAGGGGCCAAGCCAAAGCTTGTCGAATTTGTTATGTCCCCCTTTCTTCTCATGGGCCTTGTCCCAGCATAGGACTAGATTAGCAATTTGGAAGGCCTTGGTTTTGACTCAATGATCAAACCATCTATTGACTACGCCCTGATGTTTGGTAAAATTTTCTATTGCGCAGTCACATACTTCTTCTAAATGTAATAGAACAGCTAAGAGCTTCTCTACGATCCCCTCCATAAAAGTCATTGATAAATTGGAGGGTAGGGATTTTTTAGATGGATGGGAAAGATGGGCTCTAGGCCGTAGATGAGGTGAAATGGGGAATCACTAAGGGTAGCCTTTTGGCGAGTGCGATCTGCCCAAAGGGAAAAATAGGGTCGGGTATGATAGTCCTTGGCGTTCTTGTCAAGGAGTTTTTTAATCACGATGATCCAGTTCTTGTTTGTGGATTATGCCACGCCATTTCCCTAAGGGTAGTAGTTGGATGAGAATTTGAGGGCTATTCCATAATCAAAGGCCCAACTGGAAAACTTAAGTGAGGAAAATGCAGGGCCATTGTCACATACTAATGCATATGGACAACCAAAGCGATTTAAAATAAAACTTTCAAGGAAATTTGTAACTACCTCAGTTGTGCATTGCCTACATGTAATGGCTTATGTTGATCTAGTGCAATAATCTGAAGTAGTTAGAATGTACCTGTGTCCTATAGATGATGGCGGTCTTACCGAACCAATGAAGTCAAGACCCCATTGCGTAAATGGCCTCACCTCCAAAACTAGTTGCAACAGGATAGCAACATTCTTCTCTCTGGTTATAGTGCTCTGGCATATGTGGCATCTGCAAATGTGGTTATGAGCATCCTTGAAAAATGTTGGCCAATAGTAACCCACTCACAGGATCTGATGAGCAGTCAAAGGGCCAGATCCATGGCTAGTGCCAAATTTGTCATGAAACTCCTTCAAGACTCGATATGCTTCTTCTTTGCTAAGGCATCTCAGAAAGACACCTTCGTGATTTCTCTTGTATAAGATGGATCCTTGCAGCATGAAACTGCTTCTTTTTAGCCTGAGAGCACATTTTTGGACTCCTTTCAAGTGAGGCAGGCACTTGTGGTTCAACAAATAATAAACTATGTTGTTGTACCACTCCCCCGAAGAAACATCCTCGAGTTGGTACTGTTGCACGGTAAGTTCAAGCCCTGCTTTGGCTGCTACTTTAGCTATTGTTCAAGTGATTGTTTTCCCTCTTACTAACTTCATGGGTTGAATCTCCATGTCATATTCTTGCAATAGAGTAACCAACTTTTATCTTTGTTCTCCCAGCTCATTTTGCATAGGCAATGTCTTTACTGTTGGGTCGGAAACTATGGCAAACACCTTATTGTGTAAGATGTAATGCCAAAATTTCTTCACTCCTCTAACAAGGGTGTATGCTTGATTTTCTACATTATGATACCACAGCTTAGCATTTTCAAGGGAGCACTCATAAAGGCAACCAGGTTCTCATTTCCTTCATTGTCTTTCTAGGTTAGGATGTTGGCACATGAGTGATTTGAAGCAAATGAATAGATGTAGAATGGCTTCAAATAGTTAGGACTGATGAGCACAGGTTCTTATGCAATTTCTTGCTTAATCTCCTTCAAGGCTTGTTTTGTTTCAGGATTCCAATTGATCTTGGCATCTTGCTTCAACATAGCATTGAATGGGTTGATGATCTCAACAAAACTCGTGATGAACTTCCTAACGAAGTTGATCTTTCCGAAGAAAGACTTGAGTTCTTTCCTGCTACCTAGCAACAAAATTTTTAGTAGGGACTGAATGTGTTCAGGGTCTATGGATATTCTCTGCTCTGAAATAATGTGCCTGAGCAATCTCCCTTCAGTCACCCCAAAGATGCACTTCTTCAAGTTAAGGGAAACTTTGAATTCCTAACACCTTTCAAACACTTTGCATAGGTCAGAAACGTGGTCACTCCACTTCTTTGAAAATACAGTTAAATCATCCATGTAGATGATTATGCACTTCCCAATCAATTCTTTGAAGGTAATGTCCATAGCACGTTGAAAGGTGGCACTAGCATTGATGACCCCAAAGGGCATTCTTCTGTAAGCAAAGGTCCCCCACTTGGTGGTGAATGATGTCTTGTGGTGGTCTTCGTATTGCACCATAACTTGGTTGCATCCAGAGTACCCATTGAGGAAGGACATCATTTGTGATCCATTAATGATCTGCAACACCTCATCCAATGAAGGCACTAGATAGTTGTCTTTCTCTGAAGCCCTATTCATATTGTAGAAATCCACGCACAATTTTATTTCTCCATTCTTTTTTTTGACGGGGACCAAGTTGGCCACACATGTGGAATGCCTGATGGGAAAGATGATCCTTGCTTAAATTAATTTCTGCACCTCCTTGTAAATGATGAGTTCCAACAAGGCATTGATAGGACGTTGGCGTTGGTGGAAGGGTCCCACATCAAGCCTGGGAGGAATGGTGTGCATGATGATGGAGGTATCGTATGTCTTTAATTCTTCATAGCTGCATGCCACCACATCATGATACTTTTGTAGGGCATTGACGATCCCCTTCTTTTCTTCTGGTATGCACACCTTGCCAATAAAAACATTTTTTACCTCGTCGACTATTTTGAGGTTGTGAGTGTCACATTGGTTGCTTATGGCATCCTTCTTTGCTTTTTGATCCTAGTCTCTTATCTGATCCAAGTCAAAAATTCATTCAAGCTAAACCATACCTCTAGGGATCATGTTAGTCTTGAGGTTAATAACTCCTATGTCTAATTCAGCTTATTCTCAATCAGCCTCATCAATGATTTGCATGGCAAATACGTCAGAGCTTGTTATGAATTCCAGGATATGCTTGTCGTCATTGAATACCTGGAAGTGAGTGACATTATTTGGGATAGATGGAGTGGAGGTCAATTCCATGGTAAACTTATTGAGGCCCAATAACGATAGGGGTTGCAAAGTGTTGGTTGCTTGAGCCAAAGCATCTACTGTATGATTTTAAGCACGAGGGATCAGTTGTATATTAAATGCATCTAGATCTTCTAAAAGATCCCAGACTCTATGCCTATAATTTTCCAACCTCCTGTCATGATAGGAGTACAATTTCCTAACCTATTTGACTACCAATTCAGAATCACCGAAAACTTATAGCATTTTATCATTTTTCCTCAAGGCCATCAAAAGACCATGCACTAAAGCTTCATATTCCGCTACATTATTGGTACAATAGAATTGAATTCTGTGGGAAGCGAAATAGGCCTTACCCGTGGGGTTAATGAGTTTGAATCTGGCATTAGCTCCCTACTTTGACTTGGATCCGTCGAAGTGCAATGTCCATAATTTGGAAGGTTCTTTGACGCTAGGGGCAATGAGGTGATCATTACCTTTAAACTGCGATTTGATATCTACAACCTCTGGAGTAGGTATCGGTTTGGTATGATTGAGGGCAGGCTGCCCTGATGATGTTTCCTTCTGAGGAGTAGCTAATCTCTTGACATGTTCCATCATTTTTTGGCATAAACAGTACTCGAACTCAAAGTGGGAAGCATCATGTACCCTACACCAATTGGGGAGCAGGAGCTCTTGGAAATTCATTCTTGCACCTAAGCTAAGTTGATTTTGTATGTTGTCGGTATTAGCATGGTGTGATGGTTTATAGGTGGCATTGTTGTTCTTTCCACCAAGGTTCAAACCCCGTTGGGGTGGTATTGTTGAATGGTTGTATCCGGTTCATAGTTCTGGTCAAAAGCGTTTACCCCTTGAATAAAAAAAAAAGTTGATTTTGTATGCACTTCTCCATAAATTCCTAGAATCCATCCAGTAATCCCAGAGTGTTGTCCTCAAGGGTTTCCTCATCATTGGCCTCTACTAGCATTTTCGTGCTCTAGGGCATATGGGCTAAATCAACAAAAGGGTTGCATTGTACCAATAAGACCTCGACAACCATCCCCGCCTCCTGAATCTTTGCTTCCTCTTGATAAGCAAAGGCACAATAGTTTCCCAATTTCGTTTCAGCAAACAACACCTCATTCAGGTTGTATTTTGTGATCAAAAACTTCATGTGTGGCTCCCGATCTATGAAAATCTAATTTGGGGGTCCCTTCCATGGTAGCCACATGTGAGAAAAAATTTTTGCCACATATCCATTCAATGCATGGGTGAAGTCTCATCCCAGGATGATTCTGTATGCATCTAGAATATCTACAACTTGAATGTCAATAACCTGTTGCACCATTGGGTCTGCAGCAATTTGCATTAGGATGCAATTCATTTCTCCCATAATGTTAACCTTTGTCTTGTCTAGCTAAGTCACCTTTTCTTTGAAGGCATGGGAGTAATCCCAAGGGCTTTGCACACAGCTAGGGGCATAACGTTGGCGGATGCTTCAGAATCAATCAAACAATTATGCAAATTCTTCTCGAATATTTAGATGGAGGCGAGGAAGGGTGGTATTTCCAAATTTCCCTAGAAGAGGCCCATAGGTGTGTCCACCTGAGCTACTTAATCTTTCTTCTTATCGCCAAACTTGTCCTTGGCCTACCTAGAGGGTTGATCCCTAGGGCTTTTCCTATTACTCTGATTTGATTCCTTGATGGGTTGCTTACTTGTCAACTGATTTTGAGGTGGTTCAGCCTTCTTGCCATGAATTTATTGGACAACGGGTTCCCTTGGAGGGTCTTCAAAAGAAACTTTCTTGGCTAATATTTCCAGCATTGCCTGAGAAGATGGGGTTCCATTAAGTATTCTAAAGAAGGCATGTCTAACTGCAAGAACCTTAAGTAATTCAAAGGCGAATAAGTTGATCTTAACTTTCTTGAACCCTTTTGCTACATATTTTCCCATTTGTTCAATTTTGGTTTCGAAAGCTTGGCCTATGGCGAAGCTAGCAAGCTAAGATTTCATTTAGCTTGACTGATTCTAGGGTTGACCTTGAGGTTGACTTTGTGATTGATTTTGTGGCTGATTTTGTGGCCTATCCTTATTAAGATACTGAGTGGGCACATGGGGAAGCCCAAGGTTATTGCTGGCATTAGGGTCAAGTGAGGTACTAAAATTATTTGGTGGGGTAGAAGTTGTAAAATGCCCACCTTCCTGTGATCTATTTTAGGATCTAAGATGATTGCTTAAAGAATGCAAATTAATTATAGCTTCAAACCTCCAAATTATGAAAAAAAAATCAACAACACATAATTAACTGAACAAAATCAGAATTTAGAATGAGACAAGAGATAGAGAATGCAAACATATTGATAATAGAGTTCGTTGTAAGAATGACTACGTCTTCGGGTCCCTCTCCAAAGAGTAGACCAATCCGATTGAAATCTTCAAATATTTGGCATTACATCAATTTGCAAGCTCTTCCCTTCAAGCACGACGGAATTCCACCATTCTCTTGACGTACAAGAACAACAAAATTATCTCTCTAAAATGCTCTAAGGCTCCAACACCTGAATAATTCTGAATAATCTAGATGATCCCCCTAAGCCTTTAACCCCCCCTTTTTATACAAAAAATTTACTCAATTGGGCTAATAACCAATTGATTTACAAAATCCACCTTATCTCTCCATTTTTACATAAAAATCTTCACTAATCTCCCTTATTTACATAAATTAAGATTTATTAATAATCCTAATTAATCTCTTCAAATTATTTAAGCCCTTCACTTTATCCTTTTCGGGATTTTTTTGTTACTAGGATTTTCATTTAAATCCTTATAAGTTTGATTGTTTTTTTTTTTTAGAGGGATTTATTTATTTTTAGGGGGTATTCAGTTTTCATATTACAACAAAACCGATAGGCCTCCATTCTATATTAAGCACCATTTATTAGTGCAACGGTGGCATACTATTTTAATTTTCGATTGGTTGAGGGGTCAAGCCCCATCCGCCTATTATCAAACTGAATTCTCAACCACTTTACAACAAAAGTAAACGGTCGCTATATATAGTTAACTGATCCACATGTGGCATAGGTTGGCCAACTTTCTAGCAAATGGAGGGTGGGGGATTCAAATCCCCCCAACATAATTTTTAACAAACACTATTCACTTTGAACCATCGGAAGAGGAAACAATGGAGGCGCCACGTGTCGATAGGACAGAGGTCCATGTGTCAAGTTTATATTTGCTGATGATGATGATGTGTGCTGGCTGGGTGACTAGTGATGTGTCCCAAGGTGCCACATGGCACCCAACAATGTGCCACATGGGATTTTTTAATTCATCCACATATTTCCACGTGTCATCTAATGATTGGCCCTTGTCGCCAACTATACCATGTTGATGTCATCATTGTACTTGGTCAATCGTAAACTTTGATTGCTTATATTTCGTGCAAATGGACTCCGTTTTCCATGAAACGAACGTCATCAGAAAGCTTGCGATGAGATCTTTGCATTGACGCCAGTCTTGACCACTTTTGATGACATCAATTTTTTGCCTCTTTTTCTCTAACCTAGCTCCAAGATTGACCAAGGTTTGACTAAGCGTATCTTGGGCTTCGTAGCTCTGTTTGGCTCCGTTCAAGTTGCGTTGGAGTTAGAATTTTGACTACTTTCTGATGATGTCAATTTTGAAGAAAAATGAGAAACTTCAAATTTTGGCAAAGATCCTCTAGATCAGTCCTCCCCACTAGAGAGCTTTTGGACCTCCAAAAGCTTGATTACTCAGAAAGTAAGTGAGGGTAAAGTTCCCTCACTTTACCAATCTCCATCCACTTTTCCTTGCTTGGATTAATTCCCTTCAGTCCCACTCTGAGGTATTCAACTGCTCCTCTTCATGAAGTCATGGTTTTCCTATCTAAGATGATGTCTTCAGGCAACTCTGACATGTACTCTAGTGAAAAATCATCAATTGATGGAACCTGAATGTCAATCTCCCCGTCCAATATCATCGGAGGTTCATACAACTTCAAGTTCTCAACATTGACAACTGAATAGATCTGCATGTATGGAGGAAGATTAAGGCAGAAGGCATTAGTTCAGATCTTTTCCAAGATATCAAAGGGACCATACCAAATTGGCTTGATCTTCCTTCCTTCACCCTGCATTCTTTCATTGCTGATGTGTAACCAAACACGGTCACCGACTTGAAAATGATGATCAATGCGATGTTTATCATGCCGAGCCTTATATTTGGCTTAGATCTTTTCCAACTATGCTTCCACTACCTGATGGATGGCTTGGAATTTTTAGATGAACTTCAAAGCCTTCTCTGAATCATGGTGTCAATCTTCAACATCACCTTTCCTAAAAGAAAAATCCATCAGAGTCTTAGGCACATAACCAAAACAAGTCTCAAAGGGAGACCTCTTTGTAGAAGAGTGGGTTGCATGGTTGTAAGCATGTTGCACATAATGAAGACTCTCATCCCATAATTTGGGATGCTTATTGCAGTAGCCTCTGAGTAGATGCACAACTGTCCTATTTACTACCTCTATCTATCTCTCGGTCTCTGGATGGAAGGTTGTACTCTTCTTCAGTCTGGTGTCCATGAGTCCCCACAAAGCTGACTGAAATTCCCCTAGGAATCGAGAATCTTGATCTGATACAATAGAATTAGGTAACCCAAAATGAACCCATACAAATTGGAAGTACATTTGAGTTGTCAATTCAACAGTGACTTTCTTTTTACATGGCATTAAGATACACATCTTGCTAAACTGATCAACTACTACATAAAGATAGTCATGACCCTTCCTAGACATAGGTAAACCCCCAACAAAATCCATAGACACACTTTCCCATGGATGGGATGGAACAAGTAATGGTGTGTACAACCCCAATTTTTTGTTACTTGGTTTACTAGTTGCACACACAATACAACCCTTAATGTATTTGGTGACAATTTCCTACATTTTAGGCTAGTAACAATATTTATGCAATTGAGCAACTGTTTTACTTACCCCAAAATGTCCTACAATAAAATAGGTGTGAGCTTCATGGATTACATGTGCTTGTTCATCTTTCAAAACACATAACTTGCCCAAATGATACAAAAGTTTATCCTACACATAATAATCTTTATCTTCTATCTATTTGCCTGCAATTAAAGCTGAATAAATATCCCTAAAGTTTTCATCATTAGCATATTGTTCCTGAAAGCTTTCATGCACCATGGAACTACCTTTAAGGATAATCAATGATTTCATAACAAGAGGCCTAGAAAGAATATCTGCTACTTTGTTGTGGGTACCTTTCTTGTACTTAATTACCAAGTGAAACTGTTGTAAAAATCCTATCCATCTGAAATTCCTACTCTGTTGCAATTTAGACTGTGAGTGCAAGTATTGTAGTGGCTAGTGATTAGTGTGGATTACAGTTTATTTCCCCATTATGTAATGTTTCCATTTCTTAACACTCTGAACTAATGCATAAATTTCCTTATCATAAGTAGGATAGTTAATAACTGTACTTGAAAAAGTCTCAGAGTGATAGCAGATTGGTTTACCACCTTGCATAAGAACAACCCCCATGGAAAACCTGCTTGCATCATTCTCGATCTCAAATGACTGATGTAGATCTGGTAAAGCCAGAACTAGTGTAGTGCTTAACTTTTCCTTCAAAGTGTTGAAGGCCTTCTGTTGTGGACCTCCCCACTGAAAAGTTAACTTCATACTTGTCAATGCGTGCAATGGTGATGCAATGTAGGAGAAGTTTGCAATGAGCTTTCTCCAGTACTGGACTGCACCTAAGAAACTTCTGACTTATGTTACAGTACTTGGCTTAGGCCAGTTTACAATAGCTTCAACCTTTGCAAGGTCTAATTTCAATTGACCATTCCCTATGACATAGCCTAAGTACACTAGAGATGTCTTTGAAAATTCACATTTAGACATCTTTACATAAAGTTTTTCTTTTCTCAATAGATCAAAAACTTTCTTTACATGAATTACATGATCATCCCAAGACTTGCTAAATATAAGGATATCATCTAGATAGACAATCATAAAATCATCAATGAAGGATGAAGGACATCGTTCATGACTCTCATGAACATGGTAGGTGCATTACAAAGCCCGAAGGGAATAACCAACCATTCATAAAGTCCCTATTTTTTCTTGAAAGCAGTTTTCCAAATATCATCTTCTGCAATTCTAATTTGATGATAACCACTTCGCAAATCTAATTTTGTGAAATAAATTGCATGTTTTAACTTATCAAGTAAATCATCAATTCTTGGAAGAGGATACCTATTTTTAACCGTTATTTTGTTTAGGGCACGGTAGTCAATGCACATTCTCCAAGATCAATCTTTCTTTGGAACCAACACAATTGGAGAACCACAAGGATATGTACTAGGACGGATGACTCCTTTCTCCACTAACTCCTAAACCTATTTCTTGATTTCCTCATTCTACATAACATACAAACAGTACAAGCCAATGTTAGGCAATGGCACATCCTACTACAACTGGATTTCATGTTGTATTGCCCTCTTGGGTGGCAACCCCTTTGGTTCTTGAAACAAGTCATCATAAGTGGAAACAATTTTGACCATTTAAACCTTATGTTTTTGGTCACACCCATTAAATTCCTCATAGATATCATCTTCTTTGGCTTTCACAAGCATTAACACAAAGTTCTTACTAGAGTTGACTAACCTTTTCATTTGACCAGCATTAACTAGTGTGAGATTAGTCTTGACCTTGTGTGCATGTACAATATATTCTACCCCATCTTTAAAAATATGATACTTGTTCTCCCCCTTGTAAAATATTTCCTTTCTATCATATAGATAAGGACTCCCTAACACAAGCCCACAAATATCTAGAGGTACAACATCTACTTCTACTTCATCAATGAAATTAGCAGTGATGGAAAAACATAATCTGTAATGTTTTTTCACTTGCAACTGTGCATCATTACATACCCATCCAAGTGGATAGGCCTTAGTATGAGGAGTAGTAGTTAGATTCAATTTCTTAACAACCTCTTCAGAAATCAAGTTGACTTGAGAGCCTGAATCAAATAGTGTATCAATCTTTGTGTGTTTAGTTACCATGCGAATGTGAAACAGTTCATTCTATTCTTTATCAACTTTAGGAGTGGATACTCTACTTGTATTACTTGTACTTGCATTAGAAATACTTGCATCAGAAGAAGGATTCATACCTTTCCCTTTACCTTGGATCCTGGCAGCAATGACTTTTGTCTCATCTCCAGAATCAGATCCAAGATCCTGTTGAATGATAGCAGCAGTAGTCTTTTGTTCACCTTTATTGTATCCAAATCTTTTCATCCTTGCCTTCGGATGCAATTTCTAGCACCTCGATTCATCATGCCCCTCTTTCTTACAGTGTGAGCATGTGCATTTTTCACCCTCTTTCTTCACCATAGTTGTCTTCTTTCCTTTACCTTTATCTTTTTATTTATCTTTACCCTTAGACTTTCCCTCATACTTAGATGGTTTTTTATCAAACTTATCAATGAATGATCCCTTACCTCTAGACTCTAAGTGGGTAGCTTGGACACAAACTTCGTCAAGGTTATTGGGATTCAAAACCAAAATTGAATGTCTAAGGTAGGAATGAAGACGTCCTATGTACTTCAACAAAGTATCCTGGGTGTACAAAGGAACATCTAATGCAATAGCCCTTTTATGAAATTCATGAGTGTACTCCTGAACGGACTAACCTTTCCCTTGCCTAAACATCTACCAGTTCATCATTAACTATTGCATGTAGCCTAAGGGATAGAATTTCTTTTTAAGAGAACTTACAAATTTTGTCTAGGACATGTTGACTTTACCATGTTGGGAGATTTATGCCCTAGTCCTACTCTCCAACCAAGTTAGAGTTGTACACCCTAACCAAAGAGTAGCAAGTTGGATCCTATCAGCATCATCTACGACATTTTGGACTCTATGATAGACTTCAACCTGTTGAATCCAGTCATCTAGTTTTTCAGCACTTAATTCACCACAATACTTTGGTAAGTCAAATTTTACATCCAACTTAATTTTGGGCTTATGTACACCCTTAAAAGGATTAAAAGGCATAGAATGAGTAGAAGAAGGAGAAGACAGAGAAGACAGAGAAGAAGGAGAAGAGGGAGGTGTCTTCAGAGGCTCAGGATCATCTCCTAATTTATTTCCTTTGCCTGCACGAGCTTAATGTCTCTGCTTCCTTTCTTGTCTCTCTTGGAATAAGACTTTGACCATGGCCTTCATGCCAAGAAAATCCTTCTAAAATTCCTTCTCACCAAGCTTCGAACTTTTTCCATTGTTTGGATTTGCCATCTGTGCTCGTGAATGAGCTCTTCATCTTCCAATCTTTGGATTATACTCTTCAAGTTTTCCTTTGCCTTGTTGAATTTGGGAGCGTGTAAGCATTTGAATCTGCAATACTAGTCAAAACATAGCTCTGATACCAATTTGATCTATTTTAGGATCTAAGATGATTGCTTAAATAATGCAAATTAATTACAGCTTCAAACCTCCAAATTATGAAAATGAAATCAACAACACATACTTAACTGAACAAAATCAGAATTTAGAATAAGACAAGAGATAGAGAACACAAACAAATTGATAACGGAGTTCATCATAAGAATGACTACATCTCCAGGTCCCTCTCCAAAGAGTAGACCGATCCGATTGAAATCTTCAAAAATTCGGCATTACGTCAGTTTGCAAGCTCTTCCCTTCAAGCACAATGGAATTTCGACATTCTCCCAACGTAAAAGAACAACAAAATTATCTCTTCAAATTATTTAAGCACTTCATTTTATCCTTTTTGGGCTTTTGTTGTTACCAGGATTTTCATTTAAATCCTTATAAGTTTGATTGTTTTTTTTCTTAGAGGGATTTATTTATTTTTATGGGGTATTCGGTTTTTTTATTACATCAAAACCGACAGGCCTCCATTCTATATTAAGCACCATTTATTGGTGCAACAGTCATATACTATTTTAATTTCTGAGTGGTTGAGGGGTTGAGCCCCATCCACCTATTTTCAAACTAAATTCTCAACCACTTTACAACAAAAGTAAACGGCTGCTACATATAGTTAACTAATCCGCTCATGGCATAGTGGTTGGTTGGCTTTCTAGCAAATGGAGGGTGGGGGATTCAAATCCCCCCAACATAATTTTTAACAAACACTATCCACTTTGAACCTTTGGCAGAGGAAATAATGGAGCCACCACATGTCGATAGGATAGAGGTCCATGTGTCAAGTTTCTATTTGTTGATGATGATGACGTGTGTTGACTGGGTGAAAGGTGACGTGTCCCAAGGTGCCATGTGGCACCCAACAATGTGCCACATTGGATTTTTTAATTTTTCCACATATTTCCACGTGTCATCTGATGATTGGCCCTTGTCGCTGACTGTACCATGTTGATGTCATCATTGTACTTGGTCAACCACAAACTTTGACTGCTTGTATTTTGTGCAAATGGACTCTATTTTTTGTGAAACGAACATCATCGAAAAGCTTGCGATGACATCTTCGCATTGACACTATTCTTGACCACTTTTTATGATGTCAATTTTTAGCCCTTTTTTGCTCTGACCTAGCTCCCGGGTTGACTAAGTTTTGACTAAGCATATCTTGGGCTCCGTAGCTTCATTTGAGTCCGTTTGAGTTGTGTTGGAGTCAGAATTTTGACTACTTTCTTATGATGCCAATTTTGAAGAAAAATGAGAAACTTCAATTTTTGGTGAAGATCCTTCGGATCAACCTGCCTATTCCTAAGGAAGTACGGAGTTGTTCTTTGGTGGAATATGTGAACCTCGTCTACATATGGTTCTTCCTCATCTACTAGACCATTTTCTACTAAATCAAAGAGCTAATACAAGGTTTCTTTGTTACTTACCTCTTGCACTTCTTCATTCTTGGTGGGAGCAGCCTCGTTACAGTCACTTCGCGAGAATGGAGCTTGGTTGACTATGAGGCAAGAGGAGTCGTAAGGCTCAGATGGGATGAGGTCCATGTAGTTTGCACTATCAATGGCATTTTGGACCTCCACTTGAAGGATTTTTGTGGCTGTCTAGAATTTAGGACAATCCAACTCGGAGTGTTTTCCTTTTTTGTGAATCTGGCACCATCTGGACAAGGCTCCTTCAGCAAGTTATACTCCACTAGTCATCTTCTCATTGCTAGAAGGTTGATCAAGAGAAGGAACACCTCCATTGTTGGGCCTCATGTCCCACATTCAATTTTTCCTCTGGGAAGGTCTCATCTTGAAGTTCTGATTTGAATTTCGCCCTCTATCATAATTTTGTCTAGAAGAGGTGCACACTTCACGGTTATCCCTATTATCTCTATTATCTCTGCTATATTGATTAATATTAGCCTAGAGGCTACATTATGAGGCCTACAACTAATTATTCTGATTTATCAGGTGCGTCATCTTCTTGGACATTTTCTTTATCATCTTAGTCAGCTCCTCAAGTTAGTCCTTCTTGGCGTTGCCTAGCTGTAGCACTTGATTCTAAAGAAAAATGGGTGGGCCCGATGGCTAATTTTGATGTGCTAGAGGGAATTCTAGTCCTAGCAAGTATAATGGTGCTTGAGGCTACTGGGGATACACCTGCTATTGTTGGGGAGCATAAGGATAGGTTTTTTGTTGTTGAGGTTGCAAGTAAGAAGACACGGGAGGTGCATGATTCATCAATTATCCAGGATGTGGGATGATGGGCAGCTGAGGTACCTACTTCATAAGAGGTGTCTGATGAGAAAATGCTTGGTTAAGCCCTTGAACCTACATTGGATGATCCACTAGACCCAAAAAAGGTAGTGGACCATAAATATTCTACCCCAAATCTACACTGGCAATGACAGCTTTGGCATAAGCACTCACCAGCATGGTGAGAGGCGAGCACATCCTTTTTACCAACGCTAACGTGATATTATCTAATGTTGCATAATAGAAAGGTAGGGTAGAAGCATCATTGTGCATATGTGGATCTTGAAGTCTCATAAAGGTGTGATGGAAGCGATCATTGAAGGAGTCGATCAGTTCATTGATTTCCTTGTGGACAGACATAAACTATCAGTACAACTATGAAGGGCTAATCAGAATTCATCATAAGGTCCCATGAAGTAATGGACCCACTCAAAAAATTGATATACCAATACAAAGCTTCCTCTCCCAATGAGTATGGAAAGAGGCGTCACACAACGTCCTCATGATCAATCTGCATATATTTGATCGATGTTTCAAATATCTTGATATGTTCTTTTGTCGTCTTTTGTGGATCGCGGGGATTGAACTTTGTGCAAAAGCTCTCTAGATTCTTGGGAATATCATGATAAGCAGCGAAGTGCAACGGAGAAGGGTTTTGCACCAACCAAGCCATGGGGGGAGGCAGAGGTGGTATTTTTTGTTGCACAATGACTTGGGGCTACACAAGGGCAGCGACAGTTGGGATTGTGCCTTGGACCTGGAGGACAGGGAAGGGGGAAACACCCCGGCTGTGGGAAGCAAGAGGCAGAAATGTTGTGTGGTAGGGTTGAGTGGAATGAATGAAGGTGAAGGAAGTCTGTTGGGTCTAAGGTGAATGGAAGGAGAAAGCACCTTGGACCTAGAGGGCAACACCCAATTGTGGGAAGCAAGAGGTGGAAATGCTATGTGGTAGAGCTGAGTGGAATGAATGAAGGTGAAGGAAGTCTGCTAGGTCTAAGGTTAATGGAAGGAGAAAGGAGTTGAAGATGAAGGTGAAGTGGGTGGAGCAGAGGAAGAGGAAGAGGAAGATTCCATGACACTTCCTTTAGTTTTCTTGGCCCTTGTGGGGGGTTGCAACTATTGAAATTCCCCTTTGTTTGGTGTCGACCTTAAGACTCTTTGGGACCTCTCAGGGGAGAGGGAATCACCTTGATCCAGCTTAACTCAGCCCTCCTTCTTGTGCTAATACTATTGATGTGTGTTTTAGCACTTTCTCACCACAGGAAGTCCATAGGTTCCCTACATCTCTTGAAAGGAAATCTCCAACAACAATTTGTTGAAAATCACCCCAAGGTCTTCTGGGTGTCAGGTCATGATTTGCATGGAATTCCTCAGTTGTTGTTTGATGTGATTTTACTGGTAATCATAGGGAAGACTTACGTACTTGGATGCAAGGTGAATCTTAGAATGGAGTTCCTGAGATGGGAAGTTGAAGTGTAGTTTGTTGCAGGTTCGAACAACAATTATGAACCTTGTTTTATCTTATAATAGGGCTTTACAATGTGCAATGAACCTTAGCATAGGTTACTTATTAAAAGAAAAGGAAAAAGAGAAAAGGAGAAAAGAGGTTCCTAGATCTAAAACTAACTATGAATAGTGATCGTTGAGGTTCTAATGTGGATAGCTTCCTTAAACAGAATTTCACTTAACCATAAAACTCATAGTATCATGAAACTTGTGCTAGCTTCTAAGGACTACAAATGTTCTACCATTCATTCACCATAAACATGCATGAATAAAGATTGAATTTTGGAGCATCTTTTAGTTTATGCACAAACTAACTTTGGACATCCATCTGCCAGTAGTAAACAACAAAAAGTATGGACAAGAAAGGCATCAACACAGCAGAAATCTTCACAACCACAAAACAACATTTACTAACTCTATCAAAGCAATCTAAGAACATGAATAACAACAAAATTAAATCTATCTAAATCATCTAACTATGGGAGATGAATCATGAAACATGCAAAGAAACTCAGAAATCCACTAAACTCAATGTATTTCTATTAAAATTTCTGCATCATGTCATTATAAAAACTCAACTCTCTTTTGAAAATGAGAGAAGACCCCCTATTTATAGTTTTTGAAAAGTAGAATGAGTGGCCAAGATTGATTTGCATTGTGTGGCCAAGATTCACTACAAACTAGGGTTCTACCTATACCCAAATATATTACATTTTAAAATACATTTTGTCTATTTCCCTATTTTGTCTTCTAGTGACAGCACTATAGCATTTTTTCTTTTAGTTGGTTTCCTTTTGTTGCAGCTCTTTTGCAAGGAGTTTTTCATCTATGATAGAGCTCCCTTCCCGCTTCTTCAAAGTGGCATATTCCATGAATTTTTTTATCAATGCCCGAAGCTTCTCAATTTCCATTAAGTTGGACTGGAGCACTTGGTAATTTCATTGCTTGCATCGGCCCATGAGTGTGTCCCAATCCCCATCATACTTATTTGTATTGTCTCTAACTTGTTCGGATTGGGCAAAGGCCCAAACAGAAAAACTCATAAATTCGATGGTGAACTCGCCCAACGTCTCGTCTTCCATCGTCTTATAGAAATAAGGTATTATCTTTTCAGGATCAATCTCGACTGCAGGCATATCATAACCGGCCATTAGTCTCAAATACTAAATACATTCAAATCTCACCTCCTTGGCCCATTCTATGTCAGACTCCACCTTAAGGAACACTTGCTCCAGTATTTCCTTTCTGTCCTCAAAATCCAGCTTCCACATCTCTATTAGCCAACGATCGTCCTCTATGAATGCAAGGTCTTCTTTCCATATTTTGTGAGGCATCTTGAGGATGGATTCAATCTTGGGATGTGTGGACTCGTATATGCTAGGGAATTCAGTATAGAACTTCCTCATATTCTCAAGGTACCTTTGTACTTCCAGGAACTTATTCGATGTCCTAACAGCATGATTGATGCCCATGTTTACAACATATAGGACCTATTGGAACCAATCTTCTATAACTTTAGTCCACTTCTTTCCTTTCTCAAGTTTATCAATGTGGTCCTAGGACAATATCTGCAGCAGTGCCGAGGATGTGGTGGGGAGCTCATCTGTCGATGACCATTGCTGAATATAATCTGTCAAATCAACCACCTGTGCCTTAAGTTCCTCCTTGGACATTTTATCCTGTTGTATCAAATGCACCACTGTGGCAACGGATTCCTAAAGATGATCCATATTTTTCTCTCTTAAAGTCTTCCCCAAGTTGATGGTGGAAACATTGTAACTTATTCCTTCTTCACCCACCACTAGCATAGCTATTTGCATGGTTTGAGATCCATAAGCATCCATTGTCAGCTTGGATCTAACCTTGGGCTTCTTCTCTTTTTTGGTGTTGATCTGAGCTCAGGCCAAAATGGCCTCAAATATTTTTCTTTGATCCTTGGGAGCCAGAGTCTTCTTTTCTAGTTGTTTTTCTAGCCACTCGGGCATCTAAGACTTCTCCTTGGGTGATTCTTGATTGCCCTCATCTTCATCCTTCTTGATTTCAATCTCTTTACCCGCAGGAGCTTCTTTCTCTATTCTTGTATCTTCTTCTTCTTCGTCGGAGTCCCGAATGTACACCATTTGTTTCATGGGGGACTTAATGGACAAGTTCTCCTTGGGGCTATCCTCCCCTTCAGCATCCTTTTCTTCCTTTTCTTCATCATTCCCTTGTTCCTTGGGCTGCTCAGCTTCAGGGATCTTGTGGATTTCAATCTCTTCATCAAGCTTATCTTCTTTTTTACTTTCCTTTTCCTTGTGCTGAGGTAGCACATCTTCCTATTTTGTCTTTTCTTGTTCATCCTACCCTTCTAAGAGAGGCATCTCTTCACCATGTTTGGGGATTTCTTGCTGCTCCAAAGTTAGAAGTTCAGTGTCTTCCATTTTATCACTTAACTCCTTTTCTTCCTTGAAAGGTTGCCTTTCCACTTCCTCCCCAACATTCTCCAACTGTCAGGAAAACTCCTCCTCCAGGTCTGCATCAAAGGCTTCCACAATGTACTTGGTGCCAACATCTTCTTCATCACCACCCTTGGAGGATCTTGTTTCTTCTCCCTCGCAGACTACCTCATCAATTTGCAAATTTTGGTGCTCTGAGTGCTCATGGTAGTTGTTTGCTTCCTCCTCCAATGCCTTTGTTGTTTCCTCTTCCTACCTCTCCCACTCCTCAGATATTGCCATGGTGGCCTTCATTGCTGGTGGTTTAGTTGGAGGAGTGGAAGTAGGAACACTGGCAAGAACTTGTTCCAAGGCAGCTTGGACAGCTAGATTCATCAATGCTTCAAAAATCTCTGAAGGAACATTTTTCATGTGTCGTGAAAATGCCTTCGAAAGTGAGAGCATGGGAATGGGCATTGGTGTTTGTAGCCAATGAAAGAGATGTAGTCAGAGACATAGAAGCAGAAGAGAGAAGAGAGGTGGCCAAAGAAGAAGAGTCAATCATTACAACCTACCCAGTAGGTGGAAAAGAGGCAAGGTGGATTGAGATATCCACCGCTGGAGGAGAGGTTGCAACCATTTCCTGGGAGGTAGACGAAGGGGCAACATTAGCAGCAATATTAGAGGTAGCAGGTGGAGATTTTTCTTGCTCAGCTAGAATTTATTCTCCCTCATGGAGTGAATTTTCTTGAATGATAGGCATCTTTGTGGTACTTCCTAATCTCTTGTGTTTCTTGGAAGGTTGCCCTTCTAAGGCCTTTCTTGCATATACCTTGGGATTAGGCTACCGATCCACAGTCTGTTTTCTTTTTCTTGTTTTGGAAAATGAAGGATATTGAGAGGCTTCACCTAATGGGGTAGTAGCCATCCCACTACTTTCTTTGCTTGGCTCAATCTTTAGTCCCTCGTAGGTCAAAGTGACCCCTTTTTTAAAAACTGGGAAACTTTCCCATCAATCCACTCTTTGGTTCGAGCCTCTATGGGCTTGGTTAAAATTTCAAGGTCATTGACCTCTTGCTCATCCCAATCAATCAATGCTAGTGGCAGATTAGCAACTATGTTGTATCAAGGGTCTATGATCATGCTTTCATCTTCTTCCACTTGGTCAGGTACTAGGAATAGATTGACCCTCTTGACAAAATATGTGATCATCCGCATATAATGCCTCATCCGCACCTCCTTATCATCTGTGCAATTAGTCCAAAAGTCTTCAACATTGTGTAGATGGGAATAATGAGGTCCTAGGTTCTTCTTAATATGGTCATGGGGATCCATTTGTGGCCAGGCAGTGTCGAATCTCAAATGATACTCGATCAATTCTTTCTCTGAATAGTTGACACACTGAGATGTATGTCACTCATACAGCCCTTGACTGAAGGAGAGGGGATAAGGAATCCCTACCCTATGTTTTCCACTCAAAAGAGCGTGCACATGTTGCAATTGCCAAGAGAGATTCAATAGTATTATTCGGTCATTAGGGTATCAGGGCAGCTTGTTTGGTTTTTCTAAGAAGCCTTGTGCACGAATGTATGTAAACTTTGGATACTTGATGAACAAGAAGGCATACTGCTTTAAAAATGCATTGGCGTTGTGGGAGACTCACCTCTCAAAGTCACCCCCGATTAACCTAATGATATGACCTATGAAAGAGTCATTAACCTTGCAGTAATCCTTCTTGAAATTTTTGAATTGCAGTTGGGGGTATTTATCATAG
The DNA here is from genome assembly GCA_007258455.2 of Sequoia sempervirens. Lineage (NCBI taxonomy): Eukaryota > Viridiplantae > Streptophyta > Pinopsida > Cupressales > Cupressaceae > Sequoia > Sequoia sempervirens. The sequence goes on along the minus strand of VDFB02281492.1, from coordinate 379,248,121 downwards.
ACCTTCAGCTCCCTACCAGGTTCTACATCTGGAGCTCTAAATAAGCCACCGTACTACCTCCACTCGGCCAATGAATAGACCAAATAGGATGTTATGCAGAATCTAGAGGTCTTTTTCACATTCATGAACTACTCATGAAAGCAATCACTAATTATCCCACCCCAGTAAAATGTGGTGTCTTCTCCATATAGGATCTCTTCAACAAAATACATCATCCATTTCTGAAAATAGGCCGCAGTAGGAAGGCCCATTACCCTACTCAGCAATGTTACCAGGTCATGGTAATATTCATAAAAATTACTTCAAAATAGTTCTTGGGGGACTTTGGCAGCACTGCCCCTCTTCTCCTTCAACCAGTGTTGATTTAGAAGCTTCTTGGATTTAAGCAGGTTTTCATTTCACGTTGCTTTGCACTCGTTGATGGTTTACACTTCCATCTACCTGACACTCAGGATATGAAAGTTCTTTGTTATAGCCCTAGAAGACATGTTAGCCAACACGTTTCCATCCCTATCCACTATTGTTCTGGTTCCTGGTTGGTATACATAGGGGCAAGCCATTACGAGCTCAGGGGCAACAAGAGCTGGAGGGAAGACTGTAGCTTTGGCTATCCCATTGCCTCTGATTAATCTTGAATTTTTTGTGGTAGGGTTGATCCTAACCCTTTGTGTGAATTCATCGATGTCCACCTAGCCTATGTTTTTTTCAAAGACCTCCTTCCACTCTGTGGTGACTTTGGATTTCATGGGTTCCCATTGGAACTAGTATTTCATTTGGTCCTTATATTCTTTTCCATGAGGGGGCTTGCCTATTTTCTTTCCTTTGTCCTTTCCTATGGCCACTCCTGAAGATCCTGCACTTGATTCCATATATTATGTGGGTAACAGAGAGGTGAGCATATTCAATAATGAAAACATAAAAGTGTTAGTCAAATCCCTACAAAAAAATGTTAGATTGGATAATCGTCATTCAAGAAATATAACATATAATCCAAGTTATCATTTAGCAGTTCACATGAGGGAGTTTGGAGGGTTCGAGCCCCATGGATCAGACTGCTCTATCAGGATGGTTGTTTTGAAGGGAAAATAGTGCAAGGCGACCTGCAAGGTTTAATCCGCCCTAAAATTTGGTCAAATGGGAAGGTTAACTAAGTAAAGTACCCCATTTTGGCATGTGGGTCGAAGTTCATTTTCAAATTGGAGGCCATTTATGTCATCATTTGGGTGATCAAAATCAAGAGGAGGGATGGACGCTTAAGGTTAGTTGTTTGGAACTGCCACACGAAGGAAACATTTTGGGGATGGAGTTTTGCGGGCGTGGGCCCGACGAGTTTGGAGGACAATCGGCATCGCATGTAGGCCTTATAGGCATTTGAGTCAAATGAGGTAGAAAGTTGCTGAAGGATTGTCATTTGGAATGGTGGTCATCAAGAGGAATTCTGCTAGAGGAAGTCTGAGGGCACGGGTCTAGCAGAGGGCTTGTCCTTCATGCTTTCTTCAATCAGGGGTTTCATCGGCAATCAAAGTATCAGACTCTAGGACGTGGAAAGACAGGAGTGGATTTCCTTTTACAATGGCCAAGATGGGATAGAGTCCTGATAGTGGAGGTCCAATGGATGGGACTCGGTGAAGGTTCTAAACACTTGAGATTTTTGTTTTTTTATCTTGATAGTTGCGAGGGAGTCAAGTTCTGGGGTGCAAAAGGTAGCCTCTTGGAAGTCGTTTAAAATGACGGCATCATCACGGTGGTCCGCGGACAGAGGTTTGTGAACTAGGACCTAAACGGCATTTGGCATGGTCATTTCATCATTATCTGATCAAGAAAAGAGCCAAGGCCCAGGAACTAGAAAGCAAGATTCAAAATGTCGTTTAAAACAACAGATAATAAATGGCACCCCTGAGACGAAATCCCACTGAGGTGGACTTGGGGAATGTGTAGGACTCTGCATTACTTAGAAGGATTGATGCTTCAATGGTGAGGAACGGTAGTCCCCCTAGGGATGGACCCAGGGAATGCATAGGACTCTTCTTTAGTTAGAAGGATTGATGCGTCAACGGCGAGGAATGGGAGTCCTCCCACCATGGCGAACCCGAAAGGTAGATTCGCCGCTTGAAGTTTAGTTCTTGTTTTAGTGCTTAAATGACAGTGTCGTGAGTCAATGGGCCCATGAGCCATGAATTCCCTAGCCAAAGAATGGTGCCAGGGTAGTGAAGTTTCGTGCTCAACGTATGGCTGATTATGAGGGTTTTCTAAAGATTTGATCTCATGGGTTTTAAACGCCTCCTTTTTCTTAACCTAGTGCATACATTTCCATCCATTTTATTCATTATTTCTCTTCAAAAATCAAAGAAAACATAATATGAGGTGCGAACAACAAACCTACCATTAGAACCCAGTGAATAAAGGTGATGAATCCACCAATAACTGTAGAGGACCGGCGATGGAAGGCTACAGACTCGAGGGTGGCATCCGATGAATGCTCTAGATCACTTTGATTACTCTGGTTGTCCTGACATGTAAAAATGAAAGGTCAAATTGGCCTATTTATAGAATTTTATAGCATTAAATTCCCTCAATAAATGCGCATATGGCAGCTAGGGAGTTGGTGAGTTTGAAATTCAAAAACGGTCGTGAGGGGTCCAGAACTCGGAGGTTGGAAGGCCATGATCTGATAGTCATTTGAAAGTTTGCTGAGGATAAGGTGGCTCTAGGGAGATCGCACCCTAAGCGGTGGGAAGCCATTGAAGGACGGCCATTTGGAAATGGCGAAAGGGCAATAGAGGTCCGGGAGGAGCATCTCGGTAGGTCGGGCCTGATGGATCTGAAAGACGTTTGTTTAGACAGCTACTGAAGACACAGGGAAATGGCGAATGAAGCAACGAGGTCCCAGGATGCAGAAAGATGAGGTCCTTCAACCATTTGGACACAGCCAATACCATAGGGAAACCCGCCAATGGAAACCCAAAGGGGCAGACCCGAAGGGCCTGAAGGACGCCAACAAAAGAAAACTGCCAAGGGATCCCTACAAAGGTACCTAGCGTAGAAAATTTGAAGGGGGGGAAACATGGTAAACTTGAGATGACACTTTTTAGGGTTCACTGACCATTTGGGACACCAAAATAGGTGGCATGAAAAATGAGGCAGCAACGAAAATGACCCGACAAGGAAAAAGGAAGAGAGGGTCCCTGTTCCAAACGGGGCGTGTGTACTGAGGGCAAAACAATATTTTTTTAAAAAAATAAAAATTCTCTGAATGTAGTTTTTCATAAATTGACACTATAATTTATTTTATGATAAAATGTTGAAAAATGATGTTAGATGAGACATCAATCCTTATGTTGGTGTGAATGGGGTTATTTCCTAACTAGTTATTAGTGAGGACCTATTCACATTATTATAAGTTTACTTAGGAGTTAAGTTTCCTAGTTGTCATTTCTAGTAGTTATAATGGGGCCATGTTTCATTATTTAATTTTAGTTATCTAGGAATTTAATAATTCTCTCATACATTTAATATTTGCATTGAGAATTCAATGTTTGTGTTGTAAGTTGTTATGACGTAGTTGTCTCATGTGATAGGATTAAGACACTTGTCATGATTTTGTCTAATCTTATCACTCTCCTTGCCTATATAAGCAAGGCTTCATATGTACATTGCATCAATCAATCCAAAGCTCAGTTGAGTGTTGTGTAAGTCTTGTATATCATTGCAATCTTCAGTATTGCATATTGGCCACATCTTGCATCTATTGTTGCAATTTCATGTTCTTTTTGTTCCCTCTTATGGAAGGTTGTTATTAGTTTTTACAAATGATCCTGAAGGTTTGAGTTTTTGAGTGACTCAAATATGTTCTATGAGTTATATCTCAGTTGCTACATGGTATCAGAGAATTCTATACCATCTCTAACATGGTATCAAAGCTTCATAGTTGCAAAACCCCTTCTCATATCTAAGGGTGATTTGAGCTTGAGCTTTTGCAAGGTGCATATTGGATCAAAAACGACATATATATTGTTCCTTGTTTATTTTGAGAAAAATGATTTGTGGGTTTTGTTAAAAACCATAAAATATTATCTAGGTATTTGCTAGATTTTGCTAGTGAGTATATTTTGTAGAAATAGTTGTCAAATAACCTAACGCAACTATTTTCTCTATAGGTGAAGTTTACTTTTTTTACCAAATTTCATGCTCTAGTTTTTGGATTCAAAAACGCTTTCTAAGTTTTATTGGTAGTATCAAAATATTATCTGGGTATCCATTGTTTTTTTCATACATCCAACAAATTTTTCAAAAATCAAATAAAAAGGGTTGTGTCTGCTAATTGTAGGTTGTCGAAATTTACCCTTTTTAAAAAAATTCATAACTTTTTGCCACAGTGTCTGCTTTTGGCAAACAAGATATCGATGGAAAGCTAATTTCGATCAATTCATAGTGGTGCAGGTCATTTTTTAAAATTTTATCTACACAGATCTAAGGTCATTTTTATTCATGGAGGAAGATGTGAACATTCATCAGTGCATGCACTATTTTTTTTTTGTGCATTAGGTTTGCATTTTTTCTACACCTCATTTCCATTCTAGATCATTTTCAATCGATTGTTGCTTCATAGATTTGAGGGTTGCATGATATAGTGGGTGTTCTAGTGTTCCTTGGCATCAGGTCTATTGTTGCTTTATCATGATTCCAATGTGAGTCCTTAAGTGACTCTAATATGGTTTCTAGCAAATAGAATTATCTTTCCTTTGCTTGTAGGATTAAGAATTCCAATGTTACTCCACAAGTGTGCTTTTGGTGCTTCTCTTTGCAAAATTTTATCTCATTATGGGTTGTATAATCTCTCTTGCCATCCTTTTTGTGGATGGAGATTGATTGGATTTGTGATGGATATCATTTTTGTATTTCATCTCATTATGGGGAGGAGTTTTGTCCCACTAGGTTTTCTCCTTTTCTCTATTTGTGAGAGATTGCATTTGCATTTGTATATGGGTACCTAACATGGCCTTATAGTCAAGACCCATATTTACATCATTTGCATAATAACCACACTTCCTAAGTTGTGCTTATGGGGGGTGTTGGTGTGAATGGGGTTATTTCCTAACTAGTTATTAGTGAGGACCTATTCACATTATTATAAGTTTACTTAGGAGTTAAGTTTCCCAGTTGTTTTTTCTAGAAGTTAATTATAATTGGGCCATGTCTCATTATTTACTTTTAGTTATCTAGTTATTTAATAATTCTCTCATGCATTTAATATTTACATTGATAATGTAATGCTTACAGTGTCCTAAGTTTCACTATGACGTAGTTGTCTCATGTGATAGGATTAAGACACTTGTCATGATCTTGTCTAATCCTATCTCTCTCCTTGCCTATATAAGCAAGGCTTCATATGTACATTGCATCAATCAATCCAAAACTCATTTGAGTGTTGTGTAAGTCCAATATATCATTGTAATCTTAATTATTGCATATTGGCCACATTTTACATCTATTGTTGCAATTTCATGTTCTTGATTTTCCCACTTGTGGAAGGTTGTTGTTGATTTTTGCAGATGATCCTGGAGGTGTAACATACTAACCCTTTAATGAAGTAAAAATTTCTAATTTTACACCAAATGAGTAAATAAACAAATAACAAGCCATTGCAATAAAAAGTTTATTTTCTTTATTGATAATTTCCAATCAAGGTGCATAACATATTACAACATAAATTCCTTTTCATTTCTTATAATACATTAAAGTAGAAAGCATACATTTACAAACATAGTTCAATGAGCTTTTCAACAAGTAGTAAGACGGTCCAAGATCCTTCCTTTCAAATCTTGGTTCTTTTGTCACCTGCTATTGAGGAGAAGCATCACTAAGGTGCTTTTTTTGCTAACCACATACTCATAATGTGGTCCCTCGCACATCTATCATTTGATAGATGGCCCTTCCCTTTGATGAAGAGATTGGTAGAGTGACTGATAATGGCAACCAACTGAGCATAGTGTTGTGTCCTACATAACTACAACTTGTAATCACACAAACTCTTTCTAGCATGTAATACTGGATCACGATGAACTGATAGTGGAGCCAAAGGTCATCACACTACTTTGGCCAAAGTGTTTCATTTAGTATGTTCTACTGAGGTTCATATATCACATACACTACTCCAATTTGACTTAAGGCTATCTTAAGTTATGCATAGGTATTTTCTTCAATGGATATTCCATCATCCCAAATAACCTATTACCATATTATCCTATTTGGAATAAACCTACATAACTAGTAAGTACACAAGCTAGGTATTTCCTTCATTGGATAGTCCATCATTCCAAAGAGAACCTATATACTTGGATTCCCTACTTACACATAAGTATTTAAACTTCCTCCCATACTGTATTATCTATCTTAGGAGTAAACACAAGCTTTCCTAGTTAAATCAATAACTTAGCAAAATACACCATATGTACTTTTCATGTTCAATCATACCTAGTATATAATACTTATGATAAACTCCCATCTCCTACTATGAAGTACTTAAAAAAACATTATGAAAACAACATAATAGCTTCAGCTTCCTTTTCAAAATAATTAATTTCTCTAATGCATATACTAGGAAAGACAACTCAACCATGTATGCAAGACACATAATTCAAAAGTAAAATAATAAAGAAGAAGAGATCCCTATGCCTATTATCACTTATCCAAATCAAAGACAACAATGCAGCCCTCTCCAATAGCAATTAGCTTGAAATCAAATTCTCAATAATGTCACAAATAACTCTATCTCACTTGTTGATAGCTTACTTCTCTCAAATAGCAATGTTTCCTCTCAACACAAAAGAACTCTCTCTATATTTCTCACTCACAATATAAGAATGGTTGGAAATAACACGGAAATAATGAGCTACAAAAGATGTGTAATCTCTTGGGAAAGAATGCATCCCTTTCAAATGAAATGGTTCAGCTATTTATAGAGCAACCAAGAAACCTCAAATCCTACAGTTTAGGCATGTTAATGGATAGCAAGCTTCATGAAAAGCAACACATGAAACATATCAAAAAGGTGGGGACTTCACAAGCTAATACTTAGCATGATCACCTACAGGTTGACTTTTTTTGTGACAGCAATTTCTAAAGACTTATTCAATTTGCATATGCTTAATTTGAATTGCCACAAAGAAAATACATCTACAGCAACTTAGACTTAAAGGTGGTGCCATTTCCATTTCCATTTCCTTCATTTTTGGCATGGTTAAACTACCAAAATAATCATTCAAATTCTATTTAATGATAGCAAGTTTCCATCGATCCATTTAGTGGATGAATTGACTTGAGCAGTTAAATACGTTAGACAAAGTCAAGGTTGGTCCACTAATGGCGTTGACCAAGTCAAGCTTTTCATTTACAGCAATACTTTGTCATAAATTATGTGTCTTTCAGAATGATATTCAACTTATAAAAATAGTCATAAGCTATTAAATTGGCCTCATTTGACATAGTCAATAATGACTATTATCAACCTCCATTCACATAGTTTATATCGACTATAACAACCTTTATAAATTGGCTTCTATTGAATAAGAGATAGTCGAATTCTAATAATCATTATATTTAACTATATATCTATGTATATATATAACTATTAATATATATATATATCATAAGCCTATAATGTAACCATACATTTGAGATATATATATTTATATATATATATGACTACATGCAAGATAGTTTATAAAAAAACACATTATATTGAATGTATGCATATATACATATATATGTATGTATGTATGTATGTATGTATGTATGTATGTATGTATATACCTCTATGTACATGTATGTGTACGTATATCTATATCGATGCACCTATATGATCATTTCCATTCACAACATATGCATGTATTGATATACATATACATATGGATTCGTGTATATAGTAGACATATATATATATATATGTTCACATCTGATTCACATATAACCATTCACGATTACCATCATATTGATAATTTTTTATGTGTGATACATCTATACATGTGCATATACATGTCATTAGATCCCACTGACATGCATGTCCATATATATACGCATACTTCCACGTACATCCCATTTGTCAATATAGTCATAATAATACAAGAAAGATCTCAAAAGCTCAAATAGATAAAATCACCCAATACTGCATGCAGTAGTAAAAAAAACTCTCAAAAGTAGACATACCAGCTAAGGATGACTTACCTACTTCCCAAGTGACTCAACTCAATAATTCTAATGTGGTGTGTGTATATGCTCAGATAGTTTACTTTTACTAGTTACCCGACCAAGATCTTCTCCTGAGTGATACTTCCCCTCCGCTTGGAGGAATGAACACATACCTGCATCCACTAACACATGCACCTGACAATCAATTGTTTACAACATATGCAGTATATATATAAGCATTTCCAAAGTTAGAATAATAATAATTGAATAATCATTTATTCACTTATATGCAATGTTTCACCATGAATAACATCAATTGAGATAACATCAAATGAGATAACATTCATATTGATAACAAGGTACAAGCATAATTTATTCATCTCCAGAATTCACATTACGTTCATATTTACCCTATGTAGTAATAGTAAATAGGAACTTCACAATTAGTGTGTAACATACTCCCCCCTTATGAATCATCATCCCTGATGACCTCAGGTATTGTTAAAACATAACAACTAACAACATATGTCTCAAACACTCTCAAAAGCATCAAGAATATGAGGAAATTTCTATTGAATTTCCACATAGTCCTAAGTAGTTGAGTCTTCTGTGTACTGGTCCCACTAGACTTTACACTACAAAACTTCTCTATTATGCAAGTGTACCTTATGTGTTCCTAGCACCTTGACGAGCTTGAGAGTTACTACTCTAGGGTCTTGTACCTATAAAGAAATCCAATCAATTACATGATTATCCCCCGATATATACTTTTTAAGGTAGGACACATGGAAGACATTGTGCATTCTAGCAAGAGTTGGTGGTAACATGATTTGATAAGCTACTGGATTCACTTCCTCTAGAATCTCAAAAGGTCCAATGTAACGCGGGGCTCACTTAAAATACTTTCCAAATTTAACGGAGCTCTTGTGAGGTTTCACTCTCAACCATACTTTGTCACCTAAGAAAAAATTACAGGGCACTCTCTTAGCATGAGCATAGCTTTTTGTCTATCATTAGCTTTAGCTAACCTTTGCTTAACAATCTTAACTTGTTCATCCATTTCAGCCAACATTTCTCGCCCAAGACTTACTCGATCCTCAAGTTTATCACAACTTATAGGAGTTCAATACTTTCAGCCATAAAAAGATTTGAAAGGAGCCATCTTTTTTATAGAATGACAAGAGTTATTGTAAGAAAATTCAACTAAGGGTAAGTAATCTTCCCACTTGTACTATTGATCCATGCAATACATCCTAAGTAGGTATTCCAATACTCGATTTACCCTTTCTATTTTCCTATCCATTTATGAATGATATGTTGAGCTAATATTCAACTAAGTCCCTAGTGCAGTAAATAAGGTTTGCCAAAACCTAGAAGTGACTCATGCATCTCTATCTGAAATAATCATTTTAGGAATCTCATGCAATCTAAACACTTCCTGCAAAAAAATTCTTGCTATGACAAGTGCTCCATCAGTTAGGTTCCTGGGTATAAAATGTGATTCTTTTGCAAGCTTATCTACTACCACAAGAATGGAATTGTGCTTATTCCTTGACATAGGCAGTCCTTGCACAAAGTCCATAATTATGACTTGTCACTTCCTCTCTGGTCTATCATGTGCGTATAATAAGTCTGTAGGATGATGATGCTCAACTTTCACCCTTTGACACTTAAGACACCTAGCCACAAAACTAGTGGCGTCTCCTTTCATTCCCTTCCAAAAGTATAATGGTTTTACATCAACCATCATTTGCGTCACTCTAGGATGTCCAGAGTATGGTGCTTTGTGCATTTCCTTCCATACCAAATTTCTTAATTCATTTACGTCAGGTACATACATTCTACCCTTATATCTAAGTAATCCATTAGGTTCAAATTGAAAACCTTAGTACCTAGAATCTTGTGGATTATCTATGAGTGCTTACTTAACTTCCAAGTAATGCTTATATTCCTTGCACTTTTTGGAGCACTTTCCCCTTAAAATTGGTTTGGATTGTTACTATAGAAGCAATGTGTCGTCTTTGACTTAATGCATCAGCAGCCCGATTTTATTTCCCTTTAATATAACTATGAACCAACATTATAACACCTGCAAAACACAAGAAACAATCAACTTATTAGAGTAAATGCAAGGTTAAAATCACGATTCCTCAAGAAATTCATTTGAATGTAAAAGAGGAACGAAATGAAGAACACAATAAACTTGAAACAAAATATCAAATCCTATTCTAAAACCAAACAAACTTTCAATCTCTTGAGGGAGTTGGTGCCAATTTTATGTGAAAATTGGCCCTTTCCCAACTCCAATGATGCAAGCTTGATGAATGTTGATGAATGATCCACTTTGATGAAAGATGGTGAGTGCTTCAAGACCAAAATCTGCATAACCTAGCTACAAATTTGAAAATATTGATGGAGATTGCTAAATATTTGAACATAGTAAGTTTACTCAAATTGTGGATGATCAAATGAAGAGATGAGCTCTTCATTTATAGATGAGATTGATTAGAGAAGAGGCAAAAGGGATGAATGTGGGACTAATCTTCAACAAATGAGAAGAAGCCACATGTCATCATGTGAATGTTTGATGAATGAGCACATTTTGAAGAATGTGCAAAGAGGGGGGAGATTCAAATTCAAAATATGGCTCGAAGGATGAGGTGAAAGGTGAAGCAAATGCACATGGCTCAAGAAAAGGACATGTAAGAGATTTTAAATGCTTTGTTGGAAGGGGCAAGTCCTTTTGGGGGGAGATTTCAAATTTGAAGAATACTCCATCTTTGATGCCTTTATTGAATGAAAATAGATGATTTATAAATCAACTAAATGATTTAATTGTGCAAGTTGAAAAATCTAGAGGATTTGAGTGATTACCTAGATTAGCATTAATCATGATTTGATTAATTTAAATGATGTTAGTTCATTTGACCATTTTGACTTAGATTTTAGGATTTAAATAACTCAAAATGAGAAAAGAATGATTTAGACTTAGTTAAATAAATATTTTTGATTTATTTAACCAAAGGGGGTGATGTTAGATTAAATTAGATAAATGTTTGATTTATTTAATTTAATTAGATGAATTTAGAGATTTAATCAAATAATATGGATTATTTAATTAAATAAAGATAGGAAGATGAAATGACCTAGTTAATTACACAAAGACAATGATTTAATTAAATTGAGGGATTTATTTAATTAAAAGGGGAATTATGATGAATTTAATCAAATAAGGATGTTCAATTAAATGGTTAGATAGAGGGATAATTCAGGATGAAGAGATGTTAGTAGATCAGGATCGAGTGTGCAATATCAATCTATATATATTCTATGTCTACAATAACTGATATTAAAATCATAGTTAGCTATTAACTCTAACTATCTTCTTTATCTTGCATTCAGATTAGGTTGAGTAAAAAGGTATGTTAATCCATTATGGTCAGTTTTCAACTCAAAGAGTTTTCCTAGCAAATAGTGCATCCACATTTGCAATGTGTGAACCACAGTTGCTAATTCTAAATCATGTGATGTATAATTCATCTCATAAGGTTTCAGCTTCCTAGATTCATAAGCAATTACTTTCCCATTTTTCATCAATACACCTCCTAACCCTTCTCCACATGCATCTATGATAACCATAAAGTTACCTTTAGGATCTTGTACTTTTAAGATTGGTCTAGTGGTTAATTTATCCTTGAGTAGGTCAAAAGCCTCTTGACACTTCTCAATCCACTCAAATCTCTTTCCTTTCTTTTGTAAAGAATTAATAGGGAAAGCGACCTTAGAAAATTTTGCAACAAACTTCCTATAATATCCTACCAAACCCATGAAACTTCTTACCTTTGACACATTCTTAGGTATAGGCCACTCAATTATTGCTTTGATCATCTTAGCTAGATATACAACAATTCCTTCTACCAAAATCACATGACCTAAATAATGTACCCTCTTTTGGAAGAATGTACACTTGAAAAGTTTACCATACAACCTATGCTCTTTCAAGTTTTGTAGAACCATTTGTAAATTCTTGCAATGTTCTTCCTCATTTCTAGAATAAATCAATATATCATCTAGAAAAACTAGTACAAATTTGTCAAGGTAATCCCTAAACACACTATTCATCAAGTTCATGAATGTTGCAAGTGAATTTGTTAAATTAAAAGGTAAAACAGTGAACTCATAGTGACCATATCTGGTTCTGAATGCAATTTTAAAGATATCTTCATCCTTAACCCTCAATTGGTGATATCCAGATCTTAGATTTATTTTAGAGAATAAGGCGGTACCCCTCATTTGATAAAAAGGGTCATCAATGCGTGGCAACAAATACTTGTTCTTAATCGTAGCTTTGTTGAGCATATGATAGTCAATCCACAAATGCAATGTACCATCCTACTTTTTAACAAAGATGATTGGCACTACCCAAGGTGGTACACTTGGTCTTATTAGTCCTTTTGACAACAATTAATCCAATTTTCTCTTCAGTTCCATAAGTTCAGTGGTTGTCATCCTATAGGGTGCCTTAGAAATAGGTTTTGACCTTGTAATTATATCTATAAAGAAGTCAAATATTCTTTTCAGAGGCAACCCTAGTAACTCCTCTAGAAACACATCCAAAAATCTCCTCAATATTGGATACTTCTCCATATCCAATTTTCTAGTTTCATCTATTTCACCATCTTCTAGTTCCTGTAAACTTTGGAACTCTGAATCATCACTATTCTTCCCAAGTTTTTCAATCTTCATAGGGAATATTTTACACCCTTTCTTCTTAGCTCTTATAAGTTGCATTGTCGTAATTTTTCAAACCCTAACCTCTCTATGTATCCCATGGAATTTAACTTGATTCCCAAAATCATCTAGGCATTCTACAATCTTAGCATGGCAGTCTATCTTAGCCCTATGTTTCCACAACCAATTCATACCTAGGATAACATCATATGATCCTAAAGGTGTGACATAAAGGTTAACTTTTGTGGAGAAACTAGGTAGTTCTATCCTTGCCTCGAATAGTCATTGATCCACCTTTGCTCTTGTCTGGTTTGCATACATTACATTCCAATACATTGTCATGTGTTCTGCCTTTCTAGTTAATTTTTTATCTATTCTAGGTGAAATGAAATTCTTAGTTGCACCAGTACCAATAAGAATAGAAATAGGTAAGCCAAACAAAATACATGGCATTTCAACTGGAGTTACTTGGTACTCTTCCTGACGATCGTCCACTACATTGCATGTATCTTATGTTGAAACATTGCTTGTTGAGTTGGTAAGGGATTACCATATGGTCATGATACATAAGTTTTATTGAGACACTCATTAGCATAATGATCCCCTCTGCATATAAAACATCCTATAGGAAATCCTCTTTTCCTTATGGTTTCTCTAGACTTGTTGATATTTTCCCTAGCCTTATTGGTATTACTCATGCTAGAATCATTCCTTTTATGCTCTCTCCTAATATATTTTCCATTATTGCGAAATATTTTCCCATTTTTCCTTGGAACATTTTGCACTGATTCCTACTTCTTTGGAACTATCTTGTTAGGAACTTCTACATCCTTATTTTTCTCTCTTCTTTCTTGACAAGTGGAATTAACCCTAAGCTTTTTCTCTTGCTTAATTGGTTTCTCATATACAAGATCCATTTTTGTTGGACCATGCACATCCACTTCTCCTCCAATTTGACTATTGAGTCCCATTATAAATTTCCTAATATGGAAACACTCATCCTTATGATATATGGGAACATAGTGTTGAAATCAGGTGAACTTCTCCCAGTATTCGTTGATCGTCATGTTACCTTATTTCAAACCTTAGAAATCCAAAAAAATTGGTCATAGTAAAGTTGTGGTAACCATATTTTGTGGAAAATATCCATAAATTCTCCCCATGTCAGCTTCCATGAGTTGATATTAAGTTCCAACTTCTTGTTCATCCACTAGTAAGAGGCTTCCCCTGCTAACTAAGACACACCCCATGCGGCTTTAGTAACCTCATCATAGTTTTGTATTTCAAAATACTTTTCCATTTGAACAAGCCACACCTTAGCCTCATCACCTCTAGCACTGCCATCAAACTTAGGTGGAATAAACTTCTTCATATCCCTAGAAAGTTTAGAAGCCACAAGCTTCTTATTCCTTTCCACAGATGGCGTAGGTGATTTTTCCTTCTCGTGATTATGGGTTCCATTATGCCCATGAGAAGAATTTTCTCCCTCATGCTCATTAACGGGTACTTCCTTTTCTACCCTATCCTTAACAGAGCTTTCTTGTTCAAGGTTATCCAACCTTGCCAAGATTTGTTCAAGCCTAGCCTCTACTCTAGTGATTCCTTGTCCAACCTCTTGACTTCCACCGAGATTAGTTTGTGTCCTCACCATCCTTATGTGATTGGTTTTTACCTGAATGTTTTATCCATGTTAGAATAAATTTTGTTATCAATTATCTCATGGAAAAAAAAAAAAGTATTCATATGCACACAATAATTCCACATAAGATTGCTTGCATATTCTTCTTTTGATAAACACATGATTTTATTCATTTCATGAGGACTTCAATATCCTTTTGATTACATGGAGTAAATATTTAGATCTAGCTGAGTGGAGAGTATCCTTCAGATTCACTCTCAGACACATAACTTAAAGGAGTATAACTTATAGATTGAGACAGTTGTTGTTCCCTATCTTTCTATTCATCTCTCATTTGGTCGTACCTATCCCAAAAAGGATAATAACCTTCGGATTTATCATCTAATACATAGTTACGAGAGGTAATGTCAATATGGTGTTCATCAACAATGTAGTCTACCCTTTTTGCAAACATTTGTTCATGAGACCATTTCTCGTCTAGCAGTGTCTATGGAACATATCCCTTGGACTTGTTACTCAAATAAATTACTATTAATTCAGCCAGTGATAGAACTCTAGGATCCCTAAAGATGAATGTCGAACTAACACTTTCTTTAAAAGGCATATCCTTGGAAAGTGGTGGAAAGTGGTAATGACTCGGAATTTTTTGGTGAGATGGTTGGTAGGTAATTGTGCTTAGCCTCCATCTTCATCTTCCTCTTCACATCACTGATCTGAGAAAGTGTGTGACTAGAATTTTTGGTGTCACTAAACTAGATGGAATTTTCATAGTTGGAACTCCCTCTATTGTTCTAATGATGGATTCCCTTTCCTTCTCGGCCTTCAGGTAACGCTCATTTTTTATTACTAAATTTTGAGTTGTTAATCTGAGACGCATCATCTTGGCATAAGAATTCACAACATTAAATAACATTGGATAGAAAGAATGACAAGCTCATAGGTTCCAGAGCTAAACTTGGTAGCTCTGATACCACATGTAACATACTAACCCTTTAATGAAGTAAAAATTTATAATTTCACACCAAACGAGTAAATAAACAAATAACAAGCCACTGCAATAAAAAATTTCTTTTCTTTATTGATAATTTCTAATCAAGATGCATAGCATATTACAACATGAATTCCTTTTCATTTCCTATAATATATTAAAGTAGAAAGCATACATTTACAAAACATATCTCAATGATATTTTGAACAAATAGTTGTAAGATGGTCCAGGATCCTTCCTTTCAAATCTCAATTCTTCTATCACCTATTGTGGAGGAGAAGCATCACTCGGGTGCTTTTCCACCAACCATGGACTCATAATGTGGTCCCCCACACATCTATCATTTGATAGATGGCCCTTCCCTTCGATGAAGAGATTGGTGGATTAACTAATAATGACAACCAACTAAGCATAGTGTTGTGTCCTACATAACTACAACTTGTAAATCCACAAACTCTGTCTAGCAAGTAATACTGGATCACAGTGAACTGACAGTCGAACCAAAGGACATTACACTACTTTGGCCAAAGTGTTTCATTTAGTATATTCTACTAAGGTTCATCTATCACATACACTACTCAAGTTCAATTTGACTTAAGGCTATCTTAAGCTATGCATAGGTATTTCCTTCAATGGATAGTCCATCATCCCAGATAACCTATCATCATATTATCCTACTTGGAATAAACCTACTTAACTAGTAAGTACACAAGCTAGGTATTTCCTTCATTGGATAGTCCATCATTCTAAAGATAACCTATATACTTGGATTCCCTACTTACATGTAAGTATTTAAACTTCCTCCCATACTGGATTACCTATCCTAGGAGTAAACACAAGCTTTCCTAAAATAAATAACTTAGCAAAATACACCATATGTGCTTTTCATATTCAATCATACCTAGTATATAATACTTATGATAAACACCCATCTCCTACTATGGAGTACTTTAAAACACATTATGAAAATAGCATAATAGCTTCAACTTCCTTTTCAAAATAATCTAAATTCTCTAATACATATGCTGGGAAAGAAAACTCAACCATGTATGCAAGACACATCATTCAAAAGTAAAATAATAAAGAAGAAGAGGTCCCCATGCCTGTAATCACCTATCCAAATCAAAGACATCCATACATCCCTCTCCAATAGCAATTAGCTTGAAATCAACTTCTCAAGAATGTCACAAATAACTCTATCTCACTTGTTGATAGCTTACTTCTCTCAAACAACAGTGTTTCCTCTCAACACAAAGGAACTCTCTCTATTTCTCGCTCACAATATAAGACAATTATGGTTGGAAATAACACAGAAATAATGAGCTATAAAATATGTGTAATCTCTTGGGAAATAATGTGTCCCTTCCAAATGAAATGGTTCAACTATTTATAGAGCAACCAATCAACCTCAAAGCCTATAGTTTAGACATGTTAATGAACATCAAGCTTCATGGAAAGTAACACATGAAACATATCAGAAAGATGGCGACTTCACAAGCTAATACTTAGCATAATCACCTACAAGTCGACTTGTTTTGTGATAGAAATCTAAAGACTTATTCAATTTGCATATGCTTAATTCAAATTTCCACAAAGAAAAGACATCTACAACAACATAGACTCAAAGGTGGTACCATTTCCATTTCCATTTCCTTCATATTTGGCAAGATTAAACTACCAAAAGAATCAATCAACATCTATTTTATGACAGCAAGTTTCCATCCATCCATTTAGTGGATTAATCGACTTGAGTAGTTAAATACATTAGACAAAGTCAAGGTTGGTCTACTAATGGCATCAACAAATTCTTTTCATTGATAGCAATACCCTGTCATAAATTGTCTTTCAGAATGATATTCGGCTTATACAAACAGTCATAAGCTAATAAATCAACATCATTTGACATAGTTAATAATGACTATTATTGACCTCCATTCACATAGTCTATATCGACTATAACAGCCTTTATAAATCAGCTTCTATTGAATAACAAATAGTCGAATTCTAATAATCATTTATATTATGATAAATATTGGAGTCATCGGAAAAGTAACCCTTCTGCTTTTTTTGACTTGTGTTGGGCCCTCCTTGTGATTTTGGCTTAATGTTTCCATGATTTAGTGTTGCAATGTGGAAAACACATTCACATTAGGTCTTGGGCCCTTGTGAACTAATGGGATTTTAATGGTGCCAAGAAAATTTGTTGTGAAGTAACACACTTTCACACTTTTCTAGGGTTTTAATCATAATCAGCTTTAATCTTGCCTTATTTGGAGTGTTGTAACACACTTTCACATTCCTATAGGATTTTCATTAATAATTGGGCTTTCTTATGCTTTAATTGGTCCTATTTTACATCCACAAGCCTCATTCATTGCATCTTTTTAAGGATAATCCTGACACCAATCATAATTCAAGTTTTCCTAACTTGTGTGGCCCAGATTTAGTGTCTGGGACTCATTCACCACCTTGGGAGAATGAGTCGTGTGACCAAAATTTAAATTTAATTCAAATTTCTGGAAGGATTTTATTCTCCTAGATCTAATGTTGGCTTGTAGTTTTGTAATTTTGGGAATTATTACATAATTGAGTATAAATACAAGGTTATTTCACTCATATTCTCACCTAGAAAATTTTACAAGCATTCAAGAGTTCTCAAGAGTATCTAAGAATTCACAAGAGCATTCAAGGCATTTCAACGGCATATTATCAAGCATTCTTCAAGTACCAATCATCATGTCAAATATTTTATTCTTCATGTTTCTTCTTGTGCAAACATTTTTGATGTAGAGTTCATGATCCAAGCAAGTGTTTCAAGCAAGATCTGTCTCTTTCAAGCTAGATTCAAGAACCACATCCATTGCAGCCATTTCAAGCATCATTGTAGCACCTTATTGCTAGGGTTTGGTGAGTTGCAACATTATATTTTGTTCATTCATCATTCTCCTTTTATATTTTCTTTCATTTCAAGGTTTAATTACCAACAAGGGGTTTGACCAAAGCAACCCCCTATTCACTAACCCCCACAAAAAAATTGCCCTCTTCTTGTGTGTGATTTGTAGGGCTAGGTTGCAGATTTACCAAGAAGCCAAGTTGGAGAAAAAATTTCAAGTCCTCAAAATCCCTAAAGTTGTCATCAAGCCTTGGAGAAGCTTAGAGAAGGTCAATAGGTGGCATTTTGCAGTTTTGGATCTGAAAACTAGTCAAAAAGAGTAGAACAGACCGAGAGCAACAGAATCCAGTTCATAATTTCTAGAAAAGTAGAAGTGGACTGATTCACCACTATTAGCGAATGAGTCCCACTATACAGGCTTGAAAAATATTTTTATAGATCTAGATACACTTTTGGCTGAAATTTATTCTTGCACATTTTCCCAGAAACTGGACTGATTCAAGGAGCTCGGTGAATAAGTCCCAGTCAACATCAATAACATATTTTTTAGTTATCCAGACCTCCATTTTGCATTCTTCAATCTTTTAGGTGCACACTTTCTGTTTCATAGCTTTATGTTACATTTTATTCATCTTTTTGGGTCATCTTACATATCACATCATGTTTTTCAATTCATTGTCTTTCCCAAGTTTACACTTGGTGGTGAACCCCTCATTAGCTATCATTCAGTCTCTAGCACATCCCTATTGCAAGATTTTAATCTCCTTAGCATTGAGATCTCTAGGGTTATCCTTGAGTGGAATCTCTTTGAAAGTGGGTGTGAATCTAGTGTAGGGGCACCATAGGTTTTCATACCCCAAGAGGGGTCAAATGTTTAAATTTTGTTTTGATTGATTCAATTACATGTAATAAGGTCTTATAAGACCATTTCATAGGTGTTTGAGTCAGTTTTGAGTCATTAGGGGTCTTGTTGCAAAATATGTCCAATGTTGTCAAAGTTGCACAAAGCAACTTTTGCATATTTTTTGTGTCAAGTGGAAGCTAAACCATTAGAAGTTGAAAATTAGTTTGTAACTGTTGGAAATCAGTTGGAAATGCTTTAAAAATTCCTTGTAATCATCAATCAGGAGGTTGTTGAAGTTTTTAAAGAGAGAGCAATAAAGGAACACTATTTCTAAAAATTTGAACGTGTTTCTTACTATTTCTTTGCTTCAAGTACATGATTGTACATATTCATACTAACCTAAAATCAATTGGGAATGAATCTAAATTGAGTCTAATTTCTATTTCTTTTAGTTTCATTCAAATTCGTCATGTTTTGAAGTAGATACAAGGATTTCTTCCTAGGCGGGTCCAAACCCTAGTTATGGTGGCAGTGAGCAAACAAAAATGCATAAAATCACATTCCACCAGTGAGAACTCCTAAAACTTGGGGAAATGGCTTGTATTTATATGCTTTTCAATTTGGTAAAGTTCTAGGGTTCGAAAGTGAAATTTGTGCACGTGTGGAGAAGGCTTGAAAGTCTAATATCAACATGTACCAAGATGAGAACCCTAGATGAGGAGAACTAAATTGCATTGCATCAATTAAAAGGTGGATTGGGCTATTGTGAGATGTTGGAGGGTGTGTGTGAACCCTACCTAGGCCAAGAGGTTGTTTTAACAGCCTTTTGGAGTCTTTTGGAGACAAAAACTCAAGTTTCCTATAAGCCTAAATTCCCTTTAGACCTAATTCCAAACGACACAATAAAAATTTGACCTCTGCATTCCAAAGTAACCCAACCTAAATTCTTAATATATGTTAGAAGGGCCAAATGGGTATCTGTAACTGTGCTTACATTTTGAATTTCATGCCTTCCCTGAAAGTTATGCTTAAAAAACCAGTCTTGAAAAGCTAGTAGGGAAAGAGGTAGTTTGTGAAGGAATGCTAAGTAGGTTGAGGGTCCAAATTTCTTGAGAGCCATTATTGGTCTACACATTTTTTTTCCACCTTGTATGAGGTGTTTCAAGAGTTGAGTAGAAGGTTGAGACATTGATGCCTTATTTGGGTTTTGTGACCTTTAAGAGCATGTTCCATTTTGGAAGAGTTTTGAACCTTGAAAGAGGAATGAATCCACTTGATGTGAAATATGATATCAATCATGAAAAAATCATGTATTTTCCACCCCTGCTCTACATCAAATTGGTATCAGAGCGTAGGTTTGATCTGAAGAGGGAAAAGGTTGAAGAGAGGAAGAAATAAGATTCCTCCAAAAGGGAATCCAATAGCTAGATAGTTAAATGAAATAAAGGAGAAGCATGCAAAAGACATGGGACAAATGAAGGAGATTCAAGAATCTCTTCAAGCCAAGCTTGCAGTTGTTGAAACAAGTCAGAAAAGAGGAATGGTCACAGGAGACCTGAGTGACCGAAAAGAAAAAGAAGAAGAAAGGGAAGAGGAAAGTTCCCAGGGGTCCGAGGAAGAGATGAATCTTGATGAGTTGAAGATGGTAAGGTTGTTGGAAGCAATGAAGGGAGAAGGTCCTAAGATCAAGATGGATTTACCCATGTATGGAGGAAATATGGATAGTGAAGAACTCCTAGATTGGATATGAGCATTGGAGAACTACTTTGATTATGAAGATGTACCAGAAGATCGAAGGGTGAAGTTGGCCAAGATAGAGTTGAAGGGCCATGCCTTGCTTTGGTGGGATTATGTACAAAGTGAAAGGAGAAATAAGGGAAAGTTTAAAATCACCTCTTTGGATAGGATGGTGGGTAAACTCAAAGGTAAGTTCCTATAGGTTGTTTATTACACTATTCAGTTGTTTAAAAGGCCTCAAAACCTCAAGCAAAAAGAGATGGATGTGAGTGCCTATACTAAGGAGTTCTAAAAATTGAGTATAAGGGCAGGTCATGTAGAAGATGATAGGATAAAGAGGCAAGATATCTCAATGGGTTGAGGTATAACCTTGAAGATGAATTAATCCTCACCAATCCAAGAATGGTAGAGGAATGTTACCAATTGGACATCAAGGTTGAAGATAAATTGAAGAGAAGGAAAGAAAGGAAAATCAAGGGTAGAGGAAAGATTCCTAGAGGAAGAGGTACATTTGTTGATTCGGGATAGTCACATGAGAATAAAGGAGATTCAAGTAAAGTCCAAGAACAAGTTGTAGATTCAAGAGGTGGATTTAGAGGAGGTAGATCAGATTCAAGGGGAAGATTTGGAAGCCAAACAGGAGGTTCAAGTGGATTTACAAGGAAATGTCATGGGTATGTGTAGGATCATCATGGAAAAAATAAGCCCTTAAGTGGAAAAAAATTTAGAAAAATCAGAGTTAGGCAACTTGACTTAAAAATTTGAATAAGTTATCTATACTATTTCTAGAATATGTAAGAATAGAATCTATAAAAAATTGAATGTAGTGTCTAAACTACTAGGTTTATTTTATTTTAAATCTATTTGGTGAAAATTTGAAATTTCAATGCAGTAGTACTTAAATTTCATGGAAAAAAATGAGTATGTCTGACCACCCTAACCACAATAAAATGATAATAATTTCTTACAATATTTTAGATATAAGTAGAAGACTCATGTTCGGATGTGATGCATATTTTTTTGTAATTTTTTTCCAAGTAAATAATTAATTATGAAATTTGTATTACAACTTTTAAAAAATATAAAAATTTGTATGTCTCACCACCTTAACTTGGTCAAAACTTCATGAAATTCAATTTTGTTTTAATCCTATAGTATGTGAAGCATAGAATGTGATGCATGTTTCGGATTCAAAAAATGTGATACTGTTTGAAAGCTATAGATGTTTTTCAATCATCCTATCAATCAAGACTTTAGTTGTAATTCAAATAGAAAATGAATAATAATAATTTATTAAATTCAAAGTAAAGTATAATTTATATTGGTGGAAAGCTAAGAATCTCCTTTAAAAACCTTTTTCGTTTCATCAATTTTGGGTAAAAAAAAATTGTCAGCCACATACCCATCATATCGCCACTTTTTGGCCCATGATGATCCTGCACATACCCTTATCAATGCAACAAATATGTAGGCCATCAACCATGGAAATGCACTGAAAATCAGTCCACTACTTCATTTGGAGGAGAAAGAAGAAATCAGCTTGCACAAGCAAAGGATAATGAAAGTGTGCATTCTTCATCAAATAATGTCGATCCAGAAGTTGGTGAGTCTCTCATGGTAAGAAGAACTTTGATAAAAGTGCCAATGGACAAGGAACCTCCACAAAGAAAGTCTCTTTTTAGAACCACATGTAAGTGTTTGGGTAAGTGTTGCAAAGTTGTGATTGATTTAGGTAGTACAGATAATTTGGTCTTTGTTGAAATGGTTGAAAAGCTGAAGTTAAAAAGAATCCCTCATACTACTCCATATATAGTTTCTTGGCTTGATAAATGGCAACAAGTAGTTGTAAATGAACAAAGTTGGGTTCATGATTTTCATATAGGGGGATACAAAGATAAAGTTTTCTATGATATACTACTAATGAATGTGTCATTTTCTTTTGGGGAGGCCTTGGCAGTATGATAGGAGTGCCAAATATGATGGCAGGAAAAAACACATATGTTATAGAAAAATATGGAATTTCCTATACCCTTACACCATTGAAAGATGAAAGCCAAAACCCACAAGTGGAGTCTAGAGTGATGACAATGGGTACAAAGGAGTTTTTGAAGCCAATGAAAGAGGAAGAGGTAGGTAATACAATGGTGAGTAAACCTAGGACTGTTCTAACATCAACAAGCATTGAAGAGTTACCTTGGGAAGTTCAGGATGCATTGAAGGATCATGTGGACATAGTATTAAATAATTTTTTTGACTTTTTGCTTCCAAGGAGAGATTCTAATCACTGTATAGATTTTGTACTAGTGGTTGGTCTATCATCTACAGTAGCTAATGACATACAAATTGAAGAATTTCATGTGCCTAAGGAAAGAGGTTTTGTCAACACGGATGATGCACTTGTTTAGGAGGTTGTAAATGAAAGGCATTTGGATGCGAAATCCAAGAGTATTGTTGGGAAAGAGTTTGCAGAGTTGAGCAAGCAGTGTTTGAAGGGAAAAGGAATTATGGAGTAGCATAATGAGCCAACTAAGTTCATGTGGAAGATGGATGGTTAGACAAGCATCCACTACAATTTGAGCAACAAAGACGAGTTGCAAATGTTAGTCAGTGTAAGTTTGAAGGTACCAAGGTTATTTATGATTCACTTCTTTTAGAAGAGGGTAGTAACATTGATCAAGAACCCAAACTTGATGATATGATGGTTAGAGACAAAGAGAGCAGGCAAAGTGTTTTTGATGAGATTGCAAACTTAAGAAATAAGAAACCTAAGGTGAAAATGAAATAATCCATTACATGAGAATAAGGTACTATTGGAGTTCATGACATCCATCAAGCAAAAAGCTATCAGTTACAAGGTAGAGGTGCAGATGGAGGACAAGCATATATTGACAAGTTCAACTACCTTTGGCAAGTGTTCCTGAAACCTAAAGTGAAGATGAAGCAAGCATGGAATTTTTCCAAAGAAGGAAATGTGCAGAGACTTCAAGACATCAAGAAAGAGTTTTCATCCATGGTTCTCTAGTTACTACCCTCCATTCAAGTGGAGCTTGAATCTTTTCTTCCCTAGGAGTATGGTGCAAGGGAACCATAGATTTTCATGCCCCAAGAGGGGTCAAATGTTGAAATTTTGTTTTGATTGATTCAACTACATGTAATAAGGTCTTATAAGACCATTTCATAGGTGTTTGAGTCATTTTTCAGTCATTAGGGGTCTTGTTGCAAAATATGTCAAGTGTTGTCAAAATTACACAAAGCAACTTTTGCATTTTTTCAGTTTTGATTGAAAGCTAAATCATTGGAAGTTGAAAATTAGTTTGTAACTATTTTAAATCTTTTGGATATGCTTTAAAAATTCCTTGTAATCATCGACCAGGAGTTTGTTGTTGAAGTTTTGAAAAGAAAGCAATAAAGGAACACTGTTTCTAAAAATCTGAACATGTTTCTTATTGTTTCTTTCTTTGTACATGATTGTAAGGATTCATATTGACCTAAAATTTATTGGGGATGAATCTAAATTGATTCTACTTTCTATTTCTTTTGGTTTCATTCAAATTCATCAAGTTTTGAAGTAGATACAAGGATTTCTTCCTAGGCGAGTCCAAACCCTAGTTAGGGTGGCAGTGAGCAAACAAAAATGCATAAAATCACATTCCACCAGCGAGAACTCCTAAAAATTGGGGAAATGGCCTGTGTTTATATGATTTTCAATGTGGTAAAGTTTCAGGGGTAGGAATTGAAGTTTGTGTGTGTGGAGAAGGCTTGAAATTCTGATATCAACATGTACTAGGAAGAGAACCCTAGAGTAGGAGAACTAAATTGCATTGCATCAATTAAAAGGTGTATTAGGATATTGTGAGATGTTGGAGGGCATGTGTGAACCTTTCCTAGGCCAAGAGATTTTTTGAACAGCCTTTTAGAGTCTTTTGGAGACAAAAACTCAAGTTGCCTATAAGCCTAAATACCCTTTAGACCTAATTCTAAACGGGACAGTCAAAATTTGATCTCTGTATTCCAAAGTAACCCCACCTAAATTCTTGATATGTGTTAGAAGGGCCAAATGGGTATCTTTAACTGTGATTACATTTTGAATATCATTCCCTCCCTGAAAGTTATGCTTGAAAAACCAGTCTTGAAAGGTTACTAGGGAAGGGGTAATTTGTGAAGGAATGCTAAGTAGGTTGAGAGTCCAAGTTTCTTGAGAGACATTGTTGGTTTTCACATGTTATTTCCACCTTTTCTAAGGTGTTTCAAGAGTTGAGTAAAGGGTTGAGGCATTGATGCCTTATTTGGGTTTTGTGACCTTTAATAGGATGCTCCATTTTGGAAGAGTTTTGAACCTTGAAAGAGGAATGAATCCATTTGAAGTGAAATATGGTATCAACCATGCAACAATCATGTAATTTTCACCCCTACTCTACATTAGAATCCATCATCAACAAAACAAAAGAAAAAATAATCCATTTTAAGAGGTTCCATTTTTGTTTTGTGTATGATTGTCTTAAGAATCTTCAAGCAAAACATTCACAAGAGCATTCTCATTTCAAGAGCAAGTAAATTTGAAGCATTGGAGCAGCATCAAAGAATTTTTGTAGGTCTTCAAGCTCACTTTCAATCAAGATCTAGCATTTTCAATGGTTGATCATGGATGCCTTGTTGCAAGGTGTGACCCTTGGTCTTCCTTGCACCACTAACGCTTGGGTTTGTGACATGGTCTAACCGCCTCTTGTGGTTCTTAACTAAAGCTTGTATCCGGAATTGACAGGTCAATCTTTTGGTGCAATGGCAAGTCCAACAATTGGTATCAGAGTGGGTCACAAGTTCAAACCCCACGCTTTTGCTGGGGGGATTGTTGCAAGGTGTGACCCTCGGTCTTCCTTGCAACACTAGCGCTTGGGTTTGTGACATGGTCTAACCACCTCCTGTGGTTCTTAACTGAAGCTTGTATCAAGAATTGACAAGTTGATCTTTTGGTGCAACGGCAAGTCCAACATGCCTATGGTGAATCATGATGGATTCTAAGTTGGGGAAATGCAACTATCCATCAAGCCAAGCCTAAAGACTTGTTTCCTAAGTGATTCCATCTTCCATTATCACTCTATATTTAGCCTAAGGAAGGTACATGCATCATTAGAGCTCATTTGGGGTGATTAGGGATCATCACAAGTGAGTCCTTCATCTCTACATTTCCATCATTGCATCATATTATTGCATATTAGAATAGGATCACATTATGTTTCAGATTTTTTAGTCTTAGACACACTTAAGGCTAGGGTTTTCATGCACATTTCTTTATTCTTATCAAGGTTTAATTACCAAACTAGGGGTTTGATCAAGGAAAACCCCCTATTATCAAATCAAGTTGAATTATGTTTTGCAGGTGATTTTCGTAGGTTTGGGTCTAGAACTTAGATTGGAAGGAAAAGGTAGGTGTTGAAGTGCAGATCAAAGCTTCCAAATTCTGGAAAAGTGGAATGGGACTGATTTTCCAAGAGTGGTTAATGAGTCCCACTGTAGTTGTTTTCTAGATTTTTTTGTATATTTTGATACCCTTTTTCTCGAAACAAACTCTCGTGCAGAAACAATGATTTGGGACTAATTCGCCCAGGTTGGCGAATGAGTCCCATTTGGTCAAAAAGTCAACATTTCTAGAAATTCAACTTGTACCTAAATTCTTCACTCCCCGACACTTTAGCATAAAAAATAGCCCTTGTGGGACCCATTCACCACCTTGGGCGAATAAGTCCCATTTGGCCTATTTTTAAGGCTTTGAGCAGGAAAAGTGGGTTTTAAATTATTTTTTTTTCAATTTTGTCCTTGGGGATCAAATTAGCAGACATTTGAGTGCATTTCCTATATAAATAAGCTTTCAGATCCTCATTTCATCCAAGCAACATCAAGCCTACATGTTATCAAGTCAAGCAAGCGAGAGTTAAGTATTTTAAGACTTCACAAGATTGTCACAAGAGCATTCAAGATCAATTCTAAGGCATTCAAGAGTAGAATTATTCACCAATTGTTGCAGCAATTTGATATCCATCATCATGGAAAGGTTCTAATTGCATTACTTCATGCTCATGTTTCATTATCTTATTTCATCATTTTGGTTTAAAATTACCTAAAAGGGGTTTGACCAAGGCAAACCCCTATTCCCTAACAATCAACATTTTCTCTCTCTTTCTTTGTGTGATTGCAGATCTAGGTGCTTTGGAGACTTGAATATCATTGAAGGATAGGTTACAAGGTTGTTGGAGTTGTCTCCCCAATTGCTAGGTCATCATCTTCACAAAATGTCACCCATAGCCCTGTAATCATAGTTTCAGATAGGGAACCTGGAAGAACAAAAAGAGCAGACTGAGAGATGCAGATCATAACTTTGAGTTTCCAGAAAATCCAAACTTGACTCATTCACCACAAGTGGAAAATGAGTCCCACTATGGGTGTTTTTCATATATTTTTTCAGATTTGGATACCCATTTTCCTGAAACCCATTTCTATATTGAAACCCAAATTTGGGATTGATTCGCCTAGAATGGCGAATAAGTCCCACTAGGCATAAAAAGTAGCAATTTGAGGATTCCAGAGCTCCATTCCATCTCTCTCTAGATTCTAGGTGCACACTTTTATTTTTGTAGCTTTATGTTTTGTTTCATGGTCATATTTAGGTCATTCATTGAAGCATTGTATCAAACTAAGTTTTTGCATTTTATCCTTCATTGCATTTTCTTTCCAAGTCTAAACTTGGTGGTGAACCCCTCTTGTAATATGAAATCATATCATAGGATACCTTATTGTCAGATCTCTCTCTCCATTCTTTATTGGATTGAGATCTCTAAGGTGTCCTTGAGTGTGGCAATTGTGAAATAGGATCCCTATCCTTGTGTTTATGACTCAAAGTGGGAGCATCCATTTCCATTGACTACATTTTGGTACCTTCATTCTTCTCTATGTCGTGTATCTCTTTCACTTTTTATCTTTTTCCTTTTCCTTTTGGGGATTACGCAAGGCGTCGAGACAACCTATGTCTCTTCCATGTTGACCCAAAAGGATTTTTCTTTTCTTTCACCTTTTTGTTTATCTTTTTAATTTATCTTGTGTTTTCCTTTTTGGGATGACGCAAGGCATCGAGACACCCTATGTCTCTTCCATGTTGACCCAAAAGAATTTTTCTTTTATTTCACCTTTTGTTTATCTTTTTCATTTGTCTTGTGTTTTCCTTTTTGGGATGACACAAAGAGTCACCCTATGTTTCTTCCATGTTGACCCAAAAGGTTTTTTCTTTTCTTTCTTTTTTAATCTTTTTCATTTGTCTTGTGTTTTCCTTTTGGGGATAACACAAGGCGTCAAGACACCCTATGTCTCTTCCATGTTGACTCAAAAGGATTTCTTTTTCTTTTTTCCTTTTCATTTTCTCTTTTTTCTTGTGTTTTTCTTTTGGGAATGATGCAAGGCGTTGAAACATTCATGTTTCTTCCATGTTGACCCAAAAGGTTTTTCTTTGTCTTCACTCTCTTTGTGTCATTCTTGCAGTTCTATGTGTATTTGGGGGATTTAATGATAGTTCTTAGCTCTCTAAAAAACATTGTAGGAAAGAACATACTGACCCCAAATCCATAGATGGTGTGTTTGGTGTTTTCATTTTGGGGGAAAACCCTTTCTTTTATTTTCTCTCGCATGACGTAGCTTTACTCAGAAACATATGACTTGGCATAGGGATTTCTAAGTTGGCTCTCATGTCTTCCTTCTTGTTAGCATTTTTCATTTGCTACTTTAAAGTACTTTAAAGTAATTTCCTGCAATATGGTGTTTAGCAATTTATTTAAAGTGGGGGCATACATTGGCATTATTCTTTTGCATTTTCTTTTTTCTTGATTCTTGGTGTAGCCTTCTTACTTCATACGATGTGTTTGTCACTTTGTGGATGATAGTGCATGTAATGTCCTTCAGGTGCATGATCTCCCTTAGTATATTGCATTCCTCTTAGTGGCTTGATGTGATGCACTGCATCCCCTAAGTTTTGAATTCTCTATTATTTGATTGGTCCTTTCTTGAATACATTAGGCACAACTTTCCCTAAACTAAAGACCTCTCATGAACTAAGCAAGACTCCTTTGAACATTCTTTGCATGTTACATTTTGCATTTGTTGTTATATGGCCACCTTGCATAACACAGCTTGCATGCTTGTAGTGCCATCCTATTTGTTCATGAGCTCCAAGCATACGAAGGTTTTCTTGCCTCATGAAGCTCAAAGATCATTTTTTGTGTGGCATCTTATTAAAGTTATTAGGAGGTATAACTTTGGTACAATTGAGCGGGAAGCCCAATCCAAGGTATGACTTTCCCCATAGCCACTTACATGTGTGTGAGTGCATACCAGCCATGAGTGTATGTTTCTCACCTTTTAGGACTTCTCACCTGATGAACAGCCAAAAGTTTTGTCGCCTCAGAGTGAGTATGTGTTTTCCAAAAAAATAGTCTAGATTTGATCCACATCGGGATGGAAAAACAGTCGAAGCTTGATCCAATTATTTTCATCTCCCTCTTTTCTCTTTTTCATCTTTGGTAGTGTATGCTTGGCCTTACTGTTGCTCTTTATATCATTCTCATGTGTGTTCCTTTGTGCTCATGTTAGTTTGATCTAGGATCTTGATCCTAGGGGCATGATCACCCCTCTAGATCATTTTCATCTTGTCTTCCTAACATTGGTGCATTGGAACCCCTCTTTATGTTTTTTTGTCTACTTTAGTGTGAGCTTGAAGCAAGTTCATCCTCTCACTAAAGTGGGGGCTAAATGGAGTCATCGAAAAAGTAACCCTTCTACTTTTTTCTGATTTGTTTGGACCCTCCTTGTGATTTTGGCTTAATGTTGCCTTGATTTACTGTTGTAATGTGGATAACACATTCACATTAGGTCTTGGGCCATTTTGAAGTAATGGGATTTTAATGGTGCCAAGCAAAAGTGTTGTGAAGTAACACACTTTCACACTTTTCTAGGGTTTTAATCATAATCAGCTTTAATCTTGCCTTATTTGGAGTTTTGTAAAGTTTTGTAACACACTTTCACATTCTTCTAAGATTTTCATTAATAATTGGGATTTCTTATGCTTTAATTGGCCCTATTTTGCATCCAAAAGCCTCATTTATTACATCTTTTCGAGGATAATCCTAACACCAATCATAATTCAGGTGTTCCTAGCTTGTGTGGCCCATATTTAGTGTTTAGGACTCATTCGTCACCTTGGGCGAATGAGTCCCACCTAGGTCTTTTTGGCCCCGATGCAAGTTTCACACATTTCTATGCATTTTTCATTTTTGGTCCCATATAGTATGTGTGATGGGACTCATTCGCCACCTTGGGCGAATGAGTCTCATGTGACCAAAATTTAAATTTAATTCAAATTTCTGGTGGGATTTTATTCTCTTAGATCTAATATCGGCTTGTAGTGTTGTAATTTTGAGAATTCTTGTATAATTAAGTATAAATACAAGGTTCTTTCACTCATATTCTCACCTAGGAAATTTTACAAGCATTCAAGAGTTCTCAAGAGAATTTAAGCATTCACAAGAGCATTCAAGGCATTTCAAGGGCATATTATCAAGCATTCAAGAGCATTCTTCAAGTGCCAATCATCATGTCAAAGATTACATTCTTCATGTTTGTTATTGTGCTAACATTTGTGATGTAGAGTTCATGATCCAAGCAAGTGTTTCAAGCAAGATCCATCTCTTTCAAGCTAGAGTTGAGAACCACATCCATTGCAGCCATTTCAAACATAATTATAGCAACTTATTGCTAGGTTTGGTGAGTTGCAACATTATCTTTTGTTTATTCATCATTCTCCTTTTATATTTTCTTTCATTTAAAAGTTTAATATACAT
This sequence comes from Sequoia sempervirens, assembly GCA_007258455.2. Taxonomy (NCBI): domain Eukaryota; kingdom Viridiplantae; phylum Streptophyta; class Pinopsida; order Cupressales; family Cupressaceae; genus Sequoia; species Sequoia sempervirens. Next base: position 379,217,224 of record VDFB02281492.1, on the reverse strand, counting down.
CTATACATGTGCATATAGATGTATAGATGTATATTTTTTCAAGTCCTCAAAATCCCTAAAGTTGTCATCGAGCCTTGGAGAAGCTTGGAGAAGGTCTACACGTGGCATTTTGTAGTTTTGGATCCGGAAACTAGCCAAAAAGAGCATAGCAGACTGAGAGCAACAAAATCCAATTAAAAATTTCTAGAAAAGTAGAAATGGACTGATTCGCCACTATTGGCAAATGAGTCCCACTATATAGGCCTGATAGATATTTTTACAAATTTGGATACCCTTTTGGCTGAAATTTGTTCCTGCACATTTTCCTGAAAACTGGACTGATTCACCGAGCTTGGTGAATGATTCCTAGCTAGCATCAACAATAGATTTTTTAGTGATCAAAACCTCCATTCTACCTTCTTCAGTCTTCCAGGTGCACACTTGTATCAATATACATATACATATGGATATGTGTATATACCACATATGATTCACATATAGCCATTCATGACTACCATCATATTGATAAATGTTTGTGTGTGATACATCTATACATGTACATATACATGTCATTAGATCCCATTGAGATGCATGTGCATAATATACACATACTTACATGTACATCTCATTTTTCAATATTGTAGACATCTAAATTTGATTGCTCCCATACGATCAAATTTACCTCTTTATTCATCCATTCCGTCAATATTAATTTATTTAATTAATATTACACTTCCTGCCTAAGGTCTTAAAGTATTTAATTTAACAGTTAAATGTTTTACCTTACACCTTTTTCCTCTCTAAATTAAATAAATACATCAATTTATTTAATTTAGTCATTTTAACCTTTTTGAATTAAAATCAATTTAAAATTCTTTGTTTTTCTCTCCTTGTCACATCCTCCATAATCCCTCTCTAATTTGGATTAATTTAATTAATTCATGATTAAGATGTGCATCCTCTTAATCAAGGATTAATGTCACATCCTTCTACATTTGCCACTTGCTTCTAATCTCTCATTAATTATCTTAATCAAGTATTTGCACAACCTTAATCAAAGTCATTAGCCACTTTTAGCACCACTTTTTAGTCAACCAGGTTTTCATTTGTCTTTCTTGACATGTACCCTCTTTCCCATGTGAATTTTTAATTCACATTTATTCATCCTAGGTCTCTCTCCTCCCCATGTGAATTTTTAATTCACAGTTTATCCTTACAAGACTTCTAGAACATGGGACTTGTCACCTCATCCACATGTGACCAACTCCCACCTTTTTGGAGACCCTCTCTTATCCACTAGATTATCCCAAGCATGTGAATTTTTAATTCGCATTTATTCCTCCAAGGAATCTTCTCATCTCCTAATATACTTCCAAGGTACATGTCCTTCCTCCACATCATGTACTCTCCTTCCACATCACCTACACATCATCTCACTCTTAGCCATCTCACATTCCACATGTCAAAATGTGAGGGCTTGTGAGTCCTCAACTCACCTTAACCCTCCATCTTGGCCTTGTTGGATAAATCTCAACCATTGAATTCTCTAGAGAATCAAATTCTTCTATAAATACCCCCTCCTCTAAGGCATTTTGCAACACTTAGTCATTTTGCAACTAAATGTTGTCATTTTGTGCACTCATCTAGCCATCCATTTTATCTATTTGCATTTACATCAAACCATATAGTTAATTCTTGCATTTATCCATATCAAAATTCGTCCAAGGAGCATACAAAGCAATCCAAAATCAAGGGCCAACATAGGAGTCTCAGCTATAAAGAGAAGGTATAACCACTTGCAATCATTTTTCACTTTTTCTCTTTGCATTAACAAATTCCTTAGGCTAATCTTGAGGTGTTTCTTTGTGTTTTTCTGTTGCATTTTTAATTGTTTAGAATAGGTAAAACATTTAGATATCACATTTATGGCACACCCAGTGGGACCCACAAGCGGGTTCCTCAATTTCATGTTTGTTGTTGTTGAGTTGTTTGCAGGAATACGTCGCAAAGGGGTGACTATGCCCTCCTGGTGACTACAGAAGGGCGACTACACCCTCCTAGTGATCGCAAAAGGGCGACTACACCCTCCTAGTAACTGCAGAAAGGCAATTGTGCCCTTTGTTTCACTGCAAAAGGGTGACTACGCCCTTGTTTGGATTTTTGGCTTACTAACATTTTCTGCAGAAGGGCGACTATGCCCTTGTTTGGATTTTTGGCTTACTAGCATTTTCTGCAGAAGGGCGACTACGCCCTTGTTTGGATTTTTGGCTTACTAATATTTTTTGTAGAAGGGCGACTACGCCCTTGTTTGAATTTTTGGCTTACTAATGTTTTCTGCAGAAGGGCGACTACGCCCCTTGGTTAAACTTTGTTTTCTAATGTTGCACTGCAGAAGGGCAGCTACGCCCCTTGGTTAAACTTTGTGTGCTAACATTTTACTACAGAGGGGTGACTACGCCCTCCTGGTTACTGCAGAAGGGTGACTACACCCTCCTGGTTATTGCAGAAGGGTGACTACGCCCTCCTGTCACTGCAAAGGGGTGACTACGCCCTTCCTCGACACTGCAGAGGGGCGAATACGCCCCAAAACAACACATTTTGAAAGGTAAAATGACTATTTCAACTTCATTTTTGCTCTCATTTTTTATTGTTTTCATGTACTAACCCCCTAACATTGTTTCTTGCAAGGATATTTGTGTCTTTGCTAACATTTTGCAACATATTCTTGTGTAATTGACGAAGAATGCAGGATAAAACAACTAACATTTACTTACAAGGTCATCCATTAGCTCAAATTTTTAAAGTTATCCTTGTTGTTTTCGTTAATCTAAGAACATAGTTTAATTAGGGGAAGTAATATTCATTGCTTGTTGTGTCTATCTTTATGTATTGCCCAAATGGTGTATTAGTTTGTTTTCACTTTCCCCTTGCACTTCGTGTGAGCCTAGGGAGTAGTTGGAAATGATTAGTGCTTTCTTTCTAGTGGGACCTGCTTGGGGTTTTCATCACCCCAAGGGACGATTCCAACCACGCGTACCGGCGAGGTATACAAAGGGGGGAAAGCAAAATTTGTACCCCAATCCAGTCGCGTCGTAATTGGTGGAGCGTTGAAGCTAGGGTGATACCTAGATAGACGTGAAGAGTTGGTCTGAGCCCTTCAGTATCTCACTGGGGTACCCAACTCACGCTTGTGACGGTCTGGTGTTCACGGTTGTGCCTCACGTACCGATATTATATCAAGGACTCCCTAGACACCTTGTGCATCTTAGGTTAAGACCTCATTGGCCATACCCTTAACACTAATCATAGGATTGTGTTTGCTTGAAAGTGTTTTCTTGTGAAGAACCAGTAAACTTTTTGACAAATTTGTCTTATTATTGTCATTTTAAAGTCCTTGCCATAGTCATTTTCATCAAACCAAGTCCCTATTCACTACAAAAGGGTGACTATGCCCTCTTATTTACTGTAGAAGGGCGACTACGCCCTCTAATTCACTGCAGAGGGGCGAATTTTCCCTCCTGAGCAGCCAAAATTGCCCCATTTAGCTCCATTTAGCCTCTAAATCATTGTCTAATCATTCCAAACCTTTAGCTAATCATTCCAAGCCTTTGTTTTGTCATTCTAAACCTCTGAAACATCCGTTTGGTCATTCTAAACTTTCATTTTATCATTTCAAACCTCCATTTGGCCATTCCAAACCTTCGCTTAACCATTCCAACATTCGTTTAACCAAGTAGTATTTCATCCCTTTCGATCCTCTAAGTAATCTTTCATCCATTCCAAGCATCCATCTCCTCATTTTGAGAGTTGTTCATCCTTTCTAATCAATTGTTTACTTGTTTCGAGCTTTCAATCATTCATCCATTCCAAACAATCATTTACCAGTTCTGAGTGCTTGTTCATCCACTCCTATCATTCGTTTTCCCAATCCAATCATCTATTTCCTCAATCTAATTATCTAACACCCCATTCCAATTTCCCGTCTCTTTGTTCTAACAGCCCGTTTACCCACTTAAAGAGTCCACAAAGTAGTGGGGAGAATTTTCCCCACAATAGGGCGAATCTGCCCTGTAGAAGGGAAAATTCACCCCTCTGTGAGGGCATAGTCACCCCAGAAGGGAAAATCCACCCCTATGTGAGGGCATAGTCGCCCTATAATGGAAAATTCACCCCTCTATGAGGGCATAGTCACCCCATAAGGGAAAATTCGCCCCTCTATGAGGGCATAGTCGCCCTAGAAGGGAAAATTTGCCACTCTATGAGGGAAAATTTGCCCCTCTGTGAGGGCATAGTTACCCCAGAAGGGAAAATTCGCCCCTCTGCAGCAAAAAATTGGCAAACAAACATATCCAGTTCCTAAATCCGACCGGTGGAACCAATCCCATCATATCTTTCAATCCAATCCTAATTCTAAGCACTTGTTCACTCGTTCTTAATACTCATTTGTCTATTTTGAATCTTCATCCCCTCGTTCTGAGAGTCATTCATCTGTTTCAAGCACCTATTTGCCCGTCATCAACACATTTTCGTAAGTTATAGTTTCATCACTAAAATTGCATAAGTGCTACTTAGAACATCATTAGATTCCATATTCATCATCAAATCATCCATCCCAATCACCTAGACTTTGTTTTGAGAGTTTTGATTTTTATGCTGAAACTTTCGGAGGCCATAACTTTTGACTCGAGTGTCTGTTTGAGCTAAAATTTTATGGGTGGTTGCATTATGAGGTGGCATGTGGATTCCCAACCGACCTTTTGACCCCATTTCCCCACACTTTTGGGGCCTCAAACTTTCATCTTGACCCTCAAAAACACAATTTAGTGTTTTTTTCAGTTTTTGAAAAATAGTTTTTGTTAATAACTCGGAATGCATGTCTCAAATTTTGGATGTTAGTTGGAAATTCATCCTATCTTATTTTTGGGTATTTCTGGGGAAAAAATTGGACTCTCAAAAGTATGTCCGTGAAGTTTCCTAGAATGGAAAAATTTGATAATTTTTGAAAATTTCCAAATCTAAAAAAATCTGATTGTCAACACCTTATGTCCTTTAAACCCTAGAATTTGGTGTAGAATCAATCCCATCACATCCTCCAATCATTCTAGGCTTTAATCCAATCCTAATCTGAGCTTTAATCTAATCCCAATCTGAGCTTAACCAAAACCCTAATCTAAGCTTTAATCCATCTGCAGTCAAGATCTTTGGATATCAAAACAAATCTTAAGATCCCTCCCTCCATATTCTTCAATTTCATCCTATTCAACCTTTCATCTATTCCACAATTCAACCTCCTAATCCGAGCATTTTTTCATTCATTCCGATCAATCGTTTACTCGTTTCAACCTTTCATCTATCCATTCTAAACATTCGTTCCCTCTTTTTTTTTATCATTCATTTACTTGTTTCGTGTAAACATTCATCTATTTCGAACCTTTGTCTATCATCTCAAACTCTTGTTTAGCCATTCCGATCATTGTTTACTTGTTCTGAGTAAACATTCATCCATTTCAAACCTCCTCCAATCATTTTGAACTCTCATTCAACAATCCCCATCAATTGTTTACTCATTCTGAGTAATCTTTCATCTATTCCAAACCTTCATCCATCCATTGTGAGTGGTCATTTACTCATTTTGAGTAGTCGTTCATCCCTCTCGATCATCTTTTTACTCATTCTAAGTAATCTTTCACCTATTCTGAACCTCCTTCTCTCGTTCTAAGTACTCGTTTTTCCATCCATTTCTACAATCAAATCATCATCCAAATCCCCTGAACTTCGTCTCAGCTTATTATCCAAATTGACCAAAGTATCTAATTTGATCGTCATCATCAAAATCCACTTAGGATTTTCATCCGTCCTAAGTTAATCATTATCATCATCAGCCCAATCAATCCATTTTCAATCTCAAAGTGGATTCGGTGTCGTAATCATCCATTTATCCTTTAATCCGATCAATCAGCATCCTAAGTCGCCTAGGATAATCTCTGAACAAGGTTTAGAATCTCTTCCATCATTCTATTTGATCCATTAGTTGATCTTATCAATCAAATCAACCTTATCCAATCCAATCACATCACCTTCGACCAATCAATCCACTTCCATCTTGAAGAAAATTTGATGTCGATCGTCAAAATCAATCCCATCACATCATCCAATCATCCTAATCTGAGCTTTAATCCAATCCTAATCTAAGCTTAACCTAAATCCCGATTTGATCTTTAATCCGTTCACATCCAAAGTCTTTAAACCATCCTCTTTATCCTTTCATCATCATGAATCATTATCCTCCATCAATAGTAGTTAAGGGAAACCATAATTATGTCGACAACGATAACAAAAGTCTTGTCGATCAAGAAGAATATGACATAGATCCCCTTGATGCTATTGTCACTAGTAAGCTTTCTCCACCCACTTTCCACAATCTAATCACCCCTTTGAGTTATCTCGTTATGTCTTCATCCATGCCTAATCATGCTCCTTATGCTACCTTTGACAAGGGATATCTGTCATATCCATCATATCCTTCATCTGCATCATCCTCTTATCCAATGCCTACATCCTCTTATCCTAATCTACCATCACAATACCCCTATCTTAATCCCCCGTCCACATCATCCTATCTCAATCCTTCACTTGCATATACCCACTACCCTAATCTTCCATACCAATCTGCTCACCCTAATCTAACATCCACATCTTCTTATCCCAATCCGACATCCACATTTCCCTATCTCAATCTACCATCTCAATCTTCCCATCCTAATCCCCCATCCCAATACCCTTACTACAATCCACCACCCGTATCCTTGTGTCCTAATTCACCATTCAAATATCCCTATCTTAACCCTTCATCTAATCTTAATCCTCTGTCTACTCCTAGTCCTATATCCAATCCCATTCCTCCATCTAACCTTAGCTCGTCAATCCATAATGCTAGTCCTCCACCCATCCCTAATCCTTCATCTATTCCTATCACACCATCTCAGCCTCGAGTATGCAAGTTCCTCACTCTAGAAGTTCTCCAAGGACTTATGACAAAGAAGACATCCCCAACACCACCACTTGAAATTGTGGAACCATTCCATCCCACACCTATCATTAATGCTACCACCCTTAGCACCACTCAAACCATCACATCCTTAGAATCCAATGAGCCCCCATCTCCTACTCTGAGATCTACCGAGCCCATCGAAGATAACCAAATCCGATCCACTCCTCCTACACCTAGATCCTCCAAACCCATCACAAATCCGCGAATCCAATCCACTCTTCCCATTCCAAGTGATGATACACAAGTCCTATCCATTCCTCCCATTCCTAGTATCACCGATATCCCTTCCCTTGAACTTCATGAATCCTCCATCCTTCCATCTCCCCCACTTGAAGAGTCCCTCCAACACTCTGTCATTCTGCCATCCACACAAGATGGGTCATGCCAAGAGTTTGATCCAAAGCATACTAACATATCCCCTTCTCCAAATCAAGACCCTACCATCCCATTTATTCTACCTCAAGATCATAGTCCCCCATCCATTACATCCCACGATCCCCTTGTCACTCAAGATTCCACCACTCCATCTCATGATCCCTTATCACCTATCGTCACAAATTTAGATCCTTTCATATCCCCTAATCCCTCTCCTAATCCCTTACCAATCACTCTTTCTGATTAGGAAGATGCTGCTATCCCACCATCTCCATCTCATGATCCTCCATCACCACCTATTCCATATCCCCTTGGTCCCCTCACATTCTTTCATGGTGGTCTCCTTGAAGAAGAAAAACATAGCAGATATACCACCCATAATCCTCCACCTAATGATGGACTCGCATCATGTTTTCAGAATAACAAAAATCCTATCATGGATCGAATGCTCAAGAACATGAACTATCAAGGAAAAGGTTTATGCCTTCATGAGCAAGGTATTTTAGAGCCCATCCAGGTCAAAGAACAAATATGTATGCAAGGTCTTGGACCTATTTCCCAAGACCCACAATCTAAAGATGTTGGTACAACCTCTAGATGTCCTCAACAAGCCTCTTCCAAAAGAAATATAGGCTCTTCCCATCACTCCACCAGATCATATGTTGCCATCCCTCCTTCTCCATCGTATCACCTCAAAACAACAATCCATATTCCTCCTTCATCTACTCCATCCATTTTGGGTCCTTACATCCCTCCATCTACCATCTCCCATCCTTCATCTAATCCATCCATCTTGGGTCCTTATGTCCCTCCACCCACTATGTTTGTTTTGGGCCCTTATATCCCAAAATCACGTCCTCCATCTCATCCTATTCATCCTTTTATCCATCCATCACCTATCCATATCACCCATCATAAACATCCCACTCTCATATCCCATAGTCAGGATCAACAAAGGCACATACCCACACATCCTCAATCCACATATAATCCTCAAGATCCTACCACCATCATTCCACACCATCCTTCTCCTTACATCCATCCCATTGCTATTAAAAACACTTTGGATGCCAAAATAAAAATGCCTCAATCTAAACATCCACATGAATCTAAAGCTTCTCATGTCCCCTCTAAGCAACATGTTGAAGAAAAGAAAAATAAAATCCAAAATCAAAATCAAATCTGTAGCCCGCAAAGGTCCACCAAAGCAAAGATCAAAACCATGTGGATCCCAAAGAAAAAAGATGCAACACATTCAAATGAAAAATCTTTAACAACATCCAAAGTTGCTAATCCAAAAGCTAATCATTTTCATCCACCCTCTCCTAAATCGGTTTTCCCTATGTCCTGAAATTCACTATCCCATCTCCTCCATTATCCCCGCACTCTCCATCCATTAATCCTCCTATCCTTTCACATCCACCACCACATGTGCCAATGTTGGTCCTGAACTCACCACCCCATTACCCACCTACCCCATCATTTTATCCACACACTTTCCACTATCACACCCATTATCCCATGTATCTTCCCCATCAAATCCCTCTAATTCATCCTCTTGCATAATCCATTTATCCTAATAGGGTCGCACCAACCTCCAATAGTCACCTCACACATGGGCTCTTAATACCTCATATGGAAGTTGATGCTTGAGTCCTTCATCCATATCCTTCTCGTGTATCCACTTATCCATATCCATGTCCTTATCCATCTCCTTCTGCATGCTATCCAAAAAGTCAAAAAAAGAAAAAAAAAATGGTCAATAAAATAAAATAAAATAGTAAAGAGAAATCCTTCATCCAATGGTGAAAACTTGGCAAACAAGGACCTTGGATAAGTACCATGATGAAAACCTGGCAAACAAGCGTCATGCGTAAATCTCCATCTGTCCTTTTCCACACTTGGGGGTAGCTTCCTGATATGCATTTCCTCCATTTGCTATGCTTCCGGCTATGCTTCCAACTATGCACCTGTCTTCCTGCTATATGTCATTCATCCCCTCCATCCCACCTATCTTCTGCATCCTACCATCATATCCCATTTATCTCCCATCCCTCCATCCTTCTTGTGATCTTGATCAAAATAGGGGCACCTATCTATGCATGCTTTGGACACCTCTAGGTATACATTCCCTTCATCTGTGCTCTATCGTATTCCTTAGTCACCCATCCTATCCTCCTCTAGTTATCTCCTTTATTTTCTTCCATCCCTCATGCCTCATCATACATGTCATATCTAGAGTGGGGGCATTTACTTCCTTTAATACATAGTCCCTGGAGACATCATCTATCATAAAATCCCTTCATCTTCCTATCCATCTACCACAACATCCCTTCCATCTCCCCATCCTTATCTTTCTATCCATCTATCCTAGCATTCCTTTCATCTCCCAATCCTTATCTTCCTATCCATCCAAAAAATCCCTTCCATCCCCCATCCCTATCTCTCTATCCATTCTTTCATCTTTATCCTCATCCCATCTCACAATCCCTTTTCATTGGTATCTGGCTATAGGCCTCCCTCCATGCAACCCAATTCCATTTATCTCATCTCCATCACTTCTGCTTCTTTTACACATCTTTTCAATCTCTTATCCTTTCACATCATTCATCTCCCCATCATACCATCCTCCCAATTCATCTTTTGATGATTTGGATAACTATCCCATCCTTGAGCTTCGTGTAGTCACCATCATCCTATCCAATCCAACAGGTCTATCCTATCTTGTCGTATCAGTCCCATCTTTTTATCCACTTATCCTATCATCTTATCATCCTTTATCCATCGTTTGTCATTGGTCGTTGGTTGAACTATGTTGCCCTTGCGCTTTCACGTAGGCAAGGTCAATCATTTGATCCACCCCCAGGGTTCTGTCCATCCACTCTGTTATCGTCTATCATTGATCTTCATTGTCCACTTTGCTCCTTTTTTCCATCATATCTTTACCATCCATCGAGATCTTCATCGTGGTCTATCGTCAACCTTTTTATTGAACTACGAGGGCTTTGCGCTATCACATAGGCAAGGCTAATCTTTGATCAGCCCCTGAGCCCCTAGGTCTTTAGGGTGTGTCAGTCTCATGTCTTGTCTCCTTTCTATCGTGTCATCAAGCTATGCCCTTATCCAGCTGGATCATAACAAACGAGATCCACTAGTATCAGCAAATCCAATCGGTCCTAAATATCTTGCGTCATATCAATTTTTCAGTTTAGTATCCATCATCGGTCTCAACAAGATGCATCCTTCCTAACAGACCTCATCAATCTCATACATCCCCTTGATCCTATGGAAAAGGACGTTTGAAATTGATTGTAATCTTTTGATGCTTTTGGCTTTTTTTATCATTTAAGCTCCCTATCATCACTTGTCATGGTCGCCTCGATCCATCATATCATGGTGTGCTTTGACTAGTCAACATAGGGGAATATCTTGATCTTTTCTTTGTTGTTGTCTTCTCGGTTGTCCCACGTAGTACCCAACAAGATCCCTGAGGTCTTGTGTTATGTTGGGGCATCCTTGTGTGCTTGTGGTTATCCCAATACCTAGCCCGACCAAGGTCATCGCGACTTTGGGGTGTTGGGATAGACTTCTTGTTTGTTGTGTTTGTTTCATGCATTAGACACCAATTTTCCTTGGTCCATCATACCTTGGTGTATCGTGTCTTATTCTATATCAAAATTTAGTGCTCCGAAGATGGCAAATCATATTAGGATTGCATTTCATGGTCATTACCGTTGCATTGCATTCACCCTATGATTTTGGTTGTGCAAATACTTCACATCCCTTTTTCTTCTCTCTTAGTTTCTTTTTCCTCCCCCCTCTCGCTTCGCCCTAGTCAGGGCGAACCTGTCTTCCAGCCCTCGTCGAGGTGGGTGCACCCCTGCATTGGGGCGAGCGCACCCTAGGCTCCTAACTTCTCAGGATGCCATTTTCAAATTGTGTGTCTGATTGACTTCATTTGAATGCCAGTCTTCTTGGTTTTTCGTGCTCTTTCCAATGACATATAATATGTCATACTTTTGGGAAGTTTCCCCAGGCTAGGGTAGAAGCACCCCAAGCCAAGGCGAATACACCCTAGCCCTCACTAAGGTAGGTGCGCCCTTGCATTGGGGCGAGTGCACCCCAGGCCCCTAACTTCCTAGGGCCACCATTTTCAAACTGTGCGTCCGATCAACTCCGTTCGAACACCAGTCTTCTCTATTTTTTGTGCTCTTTCCAATGACATATACCATGTCATACTTTCGGGAAGTTTCCCCGGGCCAGGGCGGAAGCACCCCAAGCTAGGGTGAATACGCCCTAGCCCTTGCCGAGGCGGGTGCACCCCTACATTGGGGTGAGTGCGCCCCAGGCCCCTAACTTCCTTGGACTGCCATTTTCAAATTGTATGTCTGATTGACTTCGTTTGAACACCAATATTCTCAATTTTTCGTGCTCTTTCCAATGACATATACCATGTCGTACTTTCGATAAGTCACCCAGGACCCCTTTTCCTTCCCCATCCGCCTCCTCGAGGGGGCATACCCTATCATTCCTCTCCATTCCTCCGTCATGAGCCTTCTCTCGCAAGACTGGGCATCCCCTTTCACTTCCCTCAACTTAGGCAGCTCATTCAACCTCTTTCATGTTGGGGCATCAAGTCCTATCACTTCCTTCATCATCTACATTTTTTTTTTCTTTGAAACACTATTATTCTAACAATATTTTGAAGAGGGGCAAAATGTAGACATCTAAATTTGATCGCTCCCATACGATCAAATTTGCCTCTTTATTCATCCATTCCGCCAATATTAATTTATTTAATTAATATTACACTTCCCGCCTAAGGTTCTTAAAGTATTTAATTTAACAATTAAATGTTTTACCTTACACCTTTTTCCTCTCTAAATTAAATAAATACATCAATTTATTTAATTTAGTCATCTTAACCTTTTTGAATTAAAATCAATTTAAAATTCTTCGTTTTTCTCTCCTTGTCACATCCTCCATAATCCCTCTCTAATTTGGATTAATTTAATTAATTCATAATTAAGATGTGCATCCTCTTAATCAAGGATTAATGTCACATCCTCCTACATTTGCCACTTGCTTCTAATCTCTCATTAATTATCTTAATCAAGTATTTGCACAACCTTAATCAAAGTCATTAGCCACTTTTAGCACCACTTTTTAGTCAACCTTTTCATTTTCCTTTTTTGACATTGACCCTCTGTCCCATGTGAATTTTTAATTCATATTTATTCATCCTAGGTCTCTCTCCTCCCCATGTGAATTTTTAATTCACAGTTTATCCTTACAAGACTTCTAGAACATGGGACTTGTCACCTCATCCACATGTGACCAACTCCCACCTTTTTGAAGACCCTCTCTTATCCACTAGACTCTCCCAAGCATGTGAATTTTTAATTCCCATTTATTCCTCCAAGGAATCTTCTCATCTCCCAATGTACTTCCAAGGTACATGTCCTTCCTGGGTATATGCAGGGTAATGGTGGGCCAAAAAGTGGTAATGAAGAAAAAAACACGTCTTTCATCAACCGAGAAAACACAAAAAGAACATGTTGACTTTTTGTAGGCTCGGGTGTCACCATACCAAACACCAAAGCTACTTTTACACATCGGATATCCAATCCAAACCAGTTATCTGATTTGTAAAAAGTATATACTAAACACTTCTGTCTCTTTTTTGAACTCATTCAGCTGAGAAGAACCCGTGGGCGCACTGTTCATCCATTGTTCGAGTAACGGATATCCGATATAGGCTAAATTCAATTTGGAAAGGTAAGTTTATTTATTTTCATTTGATTTGATTCAATTTTGATTTAGATTTGAATAATTTCATATGGTTTTTGTTGATTTTTTTAAAAATAGGGTTTTTGATTGAGTTTTTGTGAAAAAATTGAGTTTAGAATAGATTTTGATAAAAAAATGAATGTTTTTTGTGGATTTTTTTTCACAATAGGGTTTTTGATTGAATTTTTATGAAAAAATTGAATTGAGAATGGATTTTGATAAAAAATAAATGTTTTTTGTGGATTTTTTTTCAAAATAGGGTTTTGATTGAATTTTTATGAAACAATTGAGTTCAAAATAGATTTTGATAAAAAATGAATGTTTTTAATGGATTTTGATTTAAAAATAGTGTTTCATTTATATTGTCTAATTTTAGATTAATTATTTTTTAACTTTAATCAGGCATTATGGCTGCCGAGAATGAAAATGCAAAAATTCCACCAGTTGAAAATGAAAATCCACCAGCTGAGAATCAAAATGCAGAAATTCCAAATGCTCCACCACCTCCGCAACTATCAATTGAATAGTTAATTCATGAAAAATTGGAGCAATTGAGGGGAATTTGTGATGTTTATAGGAAAATCCCTCGATTGTCTCATATGTCAACCACATTGACAGGAATAATTAAAAATGTAGAAACCCTCTCCACCCAACATAATGCATTTCATTCGTGGCGAGAAACCATGAGGCAATATTATGCATGTGGAATGTCTTATGATGATGTGAAAGATCTCCAAATAACAAAAGCCCAAATAGCCTCTTTATTTATTAACCCCATCAATGGTTTTCCTGTTAATGTTAACAAGCCAAAACTTTCTATAAAATGGTGCACACATAGGGGCATAGTAGATAACTTTTGGGATCGTTGGTGTATGGTTTTTGATAAACCACCCAACAATAATCTTGATGTACCTTTTTACTTTATTAAAAAAAAATTATGCTGAGTTTTTTTTAGGGCATCATGTCAATTACTTTGACATTAAACCCTTGCAGGGTGTTGGTAGAGGTATGCCTCAAGATAAGCCAGTGGCAGCTAGAGTAGTTAGGCACCCACATGTTACCCATCCTCCCCTTCCTCTGCCACCTCGGTGCAACATCCAGATATTACGGAGGATGCAGCCACACAAACTATCCAGGCCATTCACTCTTTGAGTGGTCTTTTGGTTTCCCATGCTTCTTCAGTAGCTCAACCACAGTCTAGTGATCTTGGCGATGGATCCAGTGCTGCTGCATCATCCTCCTCAGGTCCACATATTTGTGTGCCACATATTTGCAATACGTGCCATCAAATATGTTTGGGTCCTATTGTACAACCCCCTGAGCATCCATTAGACACTTTTGATTATGACATCCAAGATGTGGAGATTATAGCAGATCACACGCAGGGGAGTGGAGCACACCCTACAGAGTCCTCTCCTGCTAGAGAGGTGGACATTGGATTAGTTACATAGGTAACATTTAAGGTGTAAATTCATAACTTGCATTTTTTTTAAAATGAATATTAATAAGAGATAGTATCAAGTACTAATATTTATTTACATGGTCTATTTAATAGTTAATGTCTGAGGAGGAGCTCACACAGGTGATGGATAGCACTCTTAGGGCCATTTCATTTGGCCTCGACATGCACATAGTATGTATTTTCTCACTCACTCATTTACATTTTTTTATTGTATATTTGCTTGTCATTTGAATTGTCAATAATGAAATTATATATTAACTTATATTTTTATCTTACTCTCTGCTTGTAGAAAACACCTAGTGCGAGTGAGGTGCGACGCTCTCCAAACTATGGAGGCACAATGTTGGATAAGGGAAAGGTAATTGAACTCAAATTTGATTGAATTAAAATTTATAAGATCTTTTATTGATTATGCATACATTGACATAGATTCGTAGTTTCATATGTACTTGTCATTGTTATGTACAGGCGGTTGTGAGCTACATCACTATTGATAAGTGCCACAACACCTGAAGGAGTAGGTATTCGAATTCCTGAAGGAGGAGGTGTTGAAACACCTCAAGGAGGAGCTGTTGAGACACCTAAAGGAGATACAGAAAAAGATAAACCTAAAGAGGTATGTGTTTATTTTATTTTGTGCTTGGTAAATATGTTCTTATTACTGACAATTCTATGCTAACTTGGATCAATTTCATGTTTTTTTTCACATATATAGATTGACGTTACAAAAGTTGGTTTGGTTAGTTCTTTGAGAGGGGTACATTCTAGGACTCACGACCCATGAAAGAGCGTATATTTCGAATATCGAATTTCAATTTTTAGAGTTCAATTATAATTCAATGTTTATTGATTTTTATGTTAATTATTCAATTTTAAATTATATAGTATATCTAATCTCAATTGTGGTTTGACTTTTTCTTGTGCAGCTACCTTCAGAGCCAACGAGTGCTTCAAAGAGGCTCCATTTTGATGATCCACTAGTAGTTTAGGATGAGATAGACATTTTGGCATGTAAATTTTGAATAAATACCGAGATGGCATATGCCACATATTGTAAAAATTTGTTTGAGTTGGCGTTGATGCCATTTTTGTATATGGACATACACTTTATTATTGGATAATTTGATATATATAGAAGTTGACAATCGAAATTTAGTTTCCTCCTCATGTGCATGATTAAACTCTTTGAAGCAATGGTTAAATATCAATGTACAATAGCATAAAAAGAATGGTTAAATATTATGAAGTTTATATTCATATTGCTGATTACATTGCATTGCACATCTTTCAAACTCAAAGCATTATTTCACATTGCATAAGTAACAACTAGATACTCATATGATTAACCCTACAAATTTCATACATTTCAAATAATTCAATGATCCTTAACTAAATTATTCATACAAATTTCTTAAATTTGGAATAATTCAATGAAAATCAGCCAAAATATTTAAACAAGATATTTAGATCTAAAACATTCACATATGATAAATAGATCTACACATATAAGTTGGTTGGAATAGAGTATTTAATTCAAATAACTCACTTGATGATTACAATTTTTTTGCTTCAATTGTTTGCTCATAACCAAGATTACAATGATCAAAATTTTTTTTAGAAAAATATTGGGATGCTAAAATCCACTATGCTTGGCGTACAGATGCAACCTTTCTGTGAAATTTCCCTCACAAATCCAAACAAGTTTCATCCTCCAAATTGGTGCAGGAGCACCTTAAGGTCTTTTGGAAGATCTTAGTGATTTTTGGCTTGTAGGTGGTTCTAGCCAACCACCAAGGGAATAAGGACTATGATATAAAGTCCCTAGGTTTTTTTTAAGAGTGTGTTAGGGTAGGTTTGGCTTAGAGTCTTGAAGTTTATGAGTTCCTAGACAAATCTTGGCAATTTGAGCATTTTGGCAATGTTGCCTTGGCAATTTGGCCTAAAAGTTGAAAAATAGCATTAATGTTGTTCTAAGTCCAACCCAAGGGTCCTAGCACGTGGGAGAAAGGTATATAAGGTCATCCAAACCCTAATACCTGGGTTGGAAGTTCATTTTCACAAATTGAGACTTGGAGAGCATTTTTGTGTGATTGGAATTCAGCAACTTTTGAGTGCATTTTTGTGTTTAAGCCTTCATCTAGTCAAGAATGGATTGAAAGGACTAACCTGATGCTTTGAGTGTTTCATTTGTTTCATTTACATACTATACCTAGCATTATATTAGTCATTTAGACCAACTGGTTAAGGTTTTGCAAGTTTTTGGGTTTTTGGACTCACTACCAGTTTGGGCCAATTTTGTGAATAATGAGTCCCACTTGAGTTCCCGTGGCTTTCTGATAGGGAGGGGTCAGAGGAATCAATCACAGATTCTTTCTCTAAGGTCTTGCTTGCAAGACCTCCTTGGTGTTTTGCTTCACCACCTTAACCTATAGGTCCCTTCTCATGTTTAGGTACCCCTGGTTCTCCTGGCCAACCCCACTACCATCACCATTCAACCAACCAAGTCAATCTTGGTGCCATAGTTCTAACTCTTCCTTAGCCTTTAATCTACCCTAAAGACTAACAATACCTCCAAATATTGAACTTTGATTTGTAGGGGTGTGGAGGTGTTTCAATTCATTGCAATCCATCCAATTTTGGTTCTTGAGTATCCTCCTAGCTCCATTTCTTGGTCGCTTTCAACAAACCCTTGTTTAGGTCTTAAAAAGGCTACTAGCCTAAAAGCCCCAATTAGGTCTCCTTCTCCAAGAAAACGGGTTGACTCTCTCAATTTCTCCAAAGAACCCCCAATATTTCTTTGAGGTTCTTGCTTCAAATGGACACCTCTCAAGGATTTTCGAGGTCTTGGGTCTTAACTGCCCATACAACGCCTCCACTTAAAAATGGGCAAAAACTAGGGTTTTTAAGCCTTTTTTGGTTGCTTTCAATCTGCTAAGTGTTTCTCACACCAGATGGACTGATGGAGTTTCCTCTTGAAAACCAAGTCTTGGCAAGACTCACATCTACCTTCACAAAAAGGAAATTCAACAAAATTCAATCACCCCTACAAGTTATGTGCTCTGCACTCCTTGTCTTCCCTACCCAGACTCTTCCTGGCTCGCCTAGGGCAAGACTTTGCCAACAGCTCATGTTCTCACACAAACCCTAAAACCTACCATATGTACACACATGGAGTCTAGTCACTGTTACCAAAGGGTCATACAATTTGTATGGTGGGAAAGTGAACTAACACCCCATTTCTACAAAACTATCTAGTTCAGACCAGCAACAGGGTTAAAGCAAACTATTTACAAAAAATGATTGAAATCGAATCAAAAAGACTAAAAGATGGCACACTAAGCTTGAGAAAACACTAAACTACATCCTCCACATAACACAGTAACAATTTCAATCCATTAAAGCTCTACTTTGAAGCAAAAATCAGTAATAACACAGAAAAAACACTATTTTTCTTTCAATTCACAAAACTTTCCCACAATACCAATACTTCCAACCCTGCTCTCAAGTCGAGGCACACCTTATATAGGGTTCCTCAATCAGTTATGCTCCCTTGGTCGAACATGTAAGTTATCATGTGGCAAAGTTGCAAAGTGTACCATTTTGCATCTTTTGCCAATTTTCTTGAAAACTAAGTAAAATGAGTTTTTAAACCCATTCACCCTTCCTCAACTTCTATCCTAAAGATCAACCACATCCCTAAACTATCTTCTCTACTCAATGGTCAACATGACCTTCATGATAAACATCAAAAACAAAAGAAATGCATCCTAGACTTCCTAAATGCCTAATGTTTCATAGGTGCTCCTGCACCACTTTCCTCTCATGGCCACTTGGAATAAAGCTGGGGACTATGTAAATAATGTACATATAGGTTTAGGAGTCTTTGTTTGTAGGGGAAGTGAAGAAACTATCAAGCACTAGGCGAGTGCAAGTGCATTCTGGCTAGTGGCTTGGAGAGGATAGTAGTAAAGAAAGTTGCTAAATGGATTGGTTTGTGCCAATAAAGAGCATGGGAGTGTGG
>VDFB02281492.1:379178917-379198446 GCA_007258455.2 Sequoia sempervirens | reverse complement strand
GATAAATGATATGTTAATCTGTAACATTATTGCATGGAAGCAAATTTGATATAATTTTTTTTTATTTCAGAATGTATGCACAAATTAATAACTTAAGTTGGCACATATATGTGTATGTACATAGACCTCTGTCTATGGAAATACACATACTTGTGACATACCTTCTTTTGTTACTTATTAAATAATTCTTAAATGAATAAAAAATTAGTTGAATGTAATCATGTGTCATGTGTATGAAATGGATGGATGATGTATTGACCAGTTCCATTTGAATCATTTATTTAATTTTTATTAAATTAGGAAATAAGTTGATTGAATTACTTTTCCATAGATAAGAGTGTAAAATTATTCTCTTTATTGAGTAGAACAACAAAACCTAAGTAGACTAGAGCACCTCAAGGTAGATGCTGCTAGAGAGTAGATGACTATCATGGAATAACTATGTTGTTGAAAGTTACCTTCCGAGATGGGTGCCAAAATGGAGTTCAAAGAGTATAGGTTTTTACAAGTTATCCAAAACCTATCATTTGTTGTTGCAACTTAATTTTATGCTTGGCCAAGAAATTATCCCATTATGTATGTATGGAATTTTTGATAACACTCTCTACCATTCCTAGCATAGATCTTGCATTTTTATAACTCATAGATAGAGATGCATGTTGATGTTTGGGCACACGTCATATTCCACCTTGCAGATTGTTCTCTTGCTAAAATTTCCATGCAAGGTAGGGTATTCTTCAAGTTCGAAGAATTCTGGGGAAGTGTAACCTTCGTGGTTGGGAGGTAAAGTGCTTCAACCATGTTCTTGTCCACTAGTGGAGGTGAGTGTCAAGAGGAAACCTTGGAAGTTTTCAGGACTATCTTGGTCTATGATGTAATCCTTGATGTAAAATTTGTATATTGTATTGACTTTGTGGCCCTATGAGCCAAGTCAACTTGGATATTATAATTGGCATTGAAATTAAATATAAATATATATATATATATATATATATATATATATATTTGACTCAATTTAATTAGACACGTGTTGCTATGATTGAAAATAGATACTTAGTTATGTCTTTTTTAAATTAAATATTCATACTATCATTTGCAATAATATAATTAAGTAATAATTAGAATGGGTTATTACATTTGGTATAAAAGCTTAGGGTTCAACTCTAAGCCTTTTGAGTCTACCATAGCCTTGACTAGGGAATAGTTGACCCTTAACCAAATTTAGTTGTCTCAAGAATTGATTGAACCTAGATTGAATGTAGGTATGGGAAGGTCTAAGACATGACATAAGAAAGGGAAGATCATTAGGACCTCAAACAAGAAAGTCATAATGTCAGAAAATTCCAAGACTGAGGTTCAACCTGAGATTCTGGAGGATGAGACTCTAGATCAAGCCCTCACTCAACTTAAGCTGGGGAGAGGCAATAATATTGAGGAGAAGTGAACACCTAAGATTAAAAATATTTTCACAATCAGAGATTGGCTTCTAAGGTGTGGAACAACCACACCCTTATTAACTAAGGAGGAAAATGAGAGCCTGTGTGCTCAACCATCCTCTTCTGAGAAAATTGATGTAAATTCCGACGAGGACCTAGAGGAGTCTCCTCTCTTTGAGAACGAGAGAACTAATTAATGTAACAAAAACCTTTTTTAAATAAGGGTCTATTGATTGACACCTAATATAAATAAAGGTGTTATTTTTGGTTTGTTTAGAACAAAGAACTCCAAAATATGTTTACAATGCATGAATGTGTATGTCCTTAATGAATGAGTGATATA
The DNA here is from genome assembly GCA_007258455.2 of Sequoia sempervirens. Taxonomy (NCBI): domain Eukaryota; kingdom Viridiplantae; phylum Streptophyta; class Pinopsida; order Cupressales; family Cupressaceae; genus Sequoia; species Sequoia sempervirens. Next base: position 379,196,667 of record VDFB02281492.1, on the reverse strand, counting down.
TGCATGCGTATGTAGTATTATGTAGAATAAGAATGTTTATTTGTAGAACCCAATGTTAAGTTATGATAGACATGAAATGTGATGTAGGCTGAGTGTGAGTCAACATGGTGACCACTAAGCAAGAGATGGGTGGTAGTGGGTCAGATAATGGACCAAACAAGAGGCTAGAATAGATTCTAGAGCTTCTAAAAAGGCAAGAGGATCATATGGACCACATAGAACATGAGGTTTGAGTAGCTCGTGAGGACTAGGTTCATAAGAATGCAAAATTCAATCAAGGGAATGGTGGTCCAGGAGAAGGTCCTTGAGGTTGAATTGAGGAAGAAATAGGAAAAGATCTCAAAAGAGTAGCATCACCTAAGTTTAATTTTAAGGCTATTGGAGTAGGAGTAGAGACATGGATCATTGAGATGGAGAAATGATTTGGACTTCGTAACCTATTTGACTAGAATAAAGCAACATGGGCTATGTATTATCTTTCAAGAGAAGCAACTACTTGGTGGGACAATGAAAAGTCATAAAGGAATCTTTAGACTACTAAGATTACTTGGGAACTCTTCCTCCAATATTTTATGAAGAGATGGTTACTGCAGCTCTTTTTCGATAAGAAGGTGATAAAATTCAAAAACCTAACTCAGGGGAGCATGATTGTGACTCAATATTGGGAAAATTTCACCAACCTACTGAAGTATGTGCCCCAAAATCAGGGAGATGAATGTTTCCGTATCTGAAAGTTTATATTGGGACTCAAGCCCCACATTGGAGCAGAAGTGGACATGCATGATCCTCTCACCATGAATGAATTTTTCTTAAATGCCACCAAAATAGGAACAAAAATTGCAACAGTTATCCAATTACCGCAATAATGCAAATCCTAAGTCACAGTTTGGTAACAAGAAATATCACAAAGGAGACAAGAACCATCAGATCCATAATCTCAAGAGGGGAAGTGAGTTGGAGGAGAAAGGTGAAGGTGGTAATGGTGGAAAGAGCAAGAAGGAAAATAATAACAAAGGAAAAGAAAACCAAAAGCAGAATGGATTCAGAGAGGACAAGCCAGGGGGTTATAAAGGGCCTTGTGATGGGTTCTATACTTGTGGAGGTAATCATTATGATTCAAATTGTCCACAATGATCGAGGTCACGAAGGGAAGGAAACTATCAGCAGTCTCAACATCATCAGATCCACATTATAGTGGATAAAAATTAGGAAGAGTACCAAGCCTCACCAATACAGTTGATTGGTAAGTTCTATGGCCAAATTGTCTCTATTCTAATTGTACTAGAGCTACTGAATGTTTCATAGATCCTAGAGTAATATCCAAGATACCTATTGGACCTGGATACATGGAAAAATCATGCACAATCCATTATGGTAATCGAGCAAAGTGGAGGGTAGATAGCTATCTCTTTTACAGTGAGTTATAGCTTCCAACCTTCCAAACCCAGGTTGACCTGTATGTGGCACCTTTAGGCTCATATGATGTAATTTTTGGAATAAATTGGTTAATTGAGCATTAGGCTATAGTGAGATATGAATATAATATAGTTAATTGTCTAGATGATTATGGGAACCTAGTCGAGATTTTTGGAATGAAAAGACCCTTAGAGATTAGAAATATCTTTGCTATGCAGCTCAAAAAGGCTCGACAGAAGGGATGCACTATTTATATTGTGTATATCAGTAACCTTGATATCAAGGAACCGTATCTAGATGAATACCCTATTCTCAAGGAGTTCTGAGATGTATTCCTTGATGAACTTATGGAGTTACCTCTGAAATAGGAATTTGACTTCTCTACTGACCTTGTACTAGGAGCTGAGCCTCAATCCAAAGCACCTAGATGAACACCACTAAACTCTATGAGTTGAAGGCCTAGTTAATGGAATTGTTGAAAAAAGGGCTCATAAGACCCAGTGTGTCTCCTTGGGGAGCACCAATTATCTTCATGAAAAAGAAGGATGGAACCTTGCATCTATGTATAGACTATCAGATGTTGAACAAGGCGATCATCAAGAATCGATATCCACTCCCGAGGATCGATGAGTTTTTTGACCAGATGAAGGGAGCTACAATGTTCTCCAAAATCAATCCCAGGTTAGGATACCATCAGTTGAGAATAAAGGAAGAAGAAATTCCAAAGACTACCTTTCAAACTTGGTATGGATATTACAAGTTCACTATGGTAACTTTTGGTTTGACCAATGCACTTGCAGCTTTCATGAACCTCATGAATAGTGTGTTCAGAGACTATTTGGATGAATTTGTTTTGATCTTCATTTACGAAATCCTAGTCTACTCAAAGTCTATTGAAGAGCATGATATGCACTTGAGGATACTTTTATAGTGGCTGAGAGAAAATAAACTCTTTGGGAAGCTATCCAAATGCTCATTTTATCAAGACAGGGTGCACTATCTAGGCCATATTATTTCAGCTAAGGGAGTCTTTGTAGTCCCTGAAAAGATCATGGTGATCATGGAATAGATGGTGCCTCAAAATGTATCAAAAGTTCATAGCTTAATGGGCCTCGTAGGATATTGTAGAAATTTTGTGCAAGGGTTCTCCCAGATTGCATCTCCAATCATGTCACTTCAAAGAAAGGAAACATGGCTTGAATGGACCAAGAAATATGAATAGGCATTCTAACTCTTGAAGGAGAGGCTCAAAAAATCACCAGTGTTGACCATCGCTGATCCTAATGGAATATTCACAGTAATCACACATGCTTCAGGAGAGGGATTGGGATCAATACTAATGCAAGATGGACAAGTGGTAGCGTATGATTCAAGGAAGCTTAAACAACATGAGGTGAACTACACATTGCATTATTTAGAGTTGGATGCAATAGTTCATGCCTTTTAGATGTGGAGGAATTACCTCTTAGGGAAGCCATTTGAGCTCAAGACAGATCATTTGGGATTGAGATACATTTTTACTCAACCAAACCTTAATGCACGACAAAGAAGGTGGTTGGAATTCCTTAGTGAGTATTCCTTCAGAATAGAGTATATAAAAGGAAAAGAGAATAGAGTGGCTAATGTTCTTAGTAGATGAAGAAATTTGAAAACCATGATCTTGACTTGAGGTCTAATTTGAGACAATAGGTGATACAATGTTTGCCAGGGGATGCGCACTATGAAAGAGTGAAGAGGGCCCTAGTAGAGAATCTTTTAGATCATCGGTTTGATGGGTATGAGATTGAACCAGATGCAATTTTGAGATACCAAAGAAGAATATATATACCAAACTCTAGAGAACTAATGAAGTTGGTTCTAGAAGAGGTTCATAATGCACCTTATTTAGGACACCTTAGAGTATCCAAGATGATCATAGAATTGAGAACACTATACTTTTGGCCTAAACTCAAGAAGGATGTAATGGAGTATGTAGCCAAATGCTTAGAGTGTGAGTGAGTCAAGGCCGTACATGCACATCCAAGAGGGATATTGTATAATCATGACATACCTGAGTATAAATGGCAGGTGATTAGTATGGAATTTGTGTAGGGGTTACCTTTGAGTAAGAATTGAGATGATGTTATCTTGGTTGTGATCGATAAGTTGACCAAGGTGGCACACTTCATTCTAGGAAACCTTAAGGATGGATCATTGACCCTATCCAAGACATTTTTCCAGGAGATCGTCCACTTGCATGGAGTGCTAGAGACTATCATTTTTGATAGAGACACCCGGTTTGGATGACACTAAATGCCACATTGGGAACCAAGTTAAATTTCAACTCGGCTTGTCATCCTCAAACTGACAAGCAGAAAGAGAGGGTGAATTAGGTAGTTGAAGACCTCCTATGAATGTACTGCATGGACCAATAGTATAAGTGGGAAGAATACTTACCGTTGGTAGAGTTTTCTTAAAATAACTCTTATCACACATCCCTAGGTATGACACTGTTCAAATCTCTTTATGTGTGGAAGTATCGAACACCTATCAGTTGGGATAGATTGGAAGACAAGATCATAGTAGGACCTGAAATGATCAAGGAGATGGAAGAACAATTGAGAGTTATTAAAAGGAGATTGAAGGAGGTGGCAGACCAACATAAAAGTTATGCCAAAAAGAATAGAACTCCTAGACAATTTGCAGCAGGGGATAAAGTTTTCTTAAGAGTCAAGCACCCTAAAAGTTCCATTTCCTTTGGAAAGTCTTCCAAGTTGGCCCCAAGATATGTGGGTTCGTTTGAAGTCTTGGAAGTGATCAACCCAGTTGCTTACAGACTTGCTTTGCTACCTGCTCTAGCTCGACTTCATAATGTGTTTCATGTTTCTTTGCTTAAGCCATATCATCCTGATGTAGCTCATGTTCTTAATTGGCAATCCTTGTAGGTATAGGACCCATGAGTGGTGCTAGTGGAGCCCATTAGAATCTTGGATAGACATAGTGTTAAGTTGTAGAGTAGAGACATTGCTCAATTTAAGGTCCAATGGGATCAGTATTCAAAAGACAGTGCTACTTGGGAGGATGCAGAAGAAATAGAATGCTCCTTACCACATTTTCTTTCTTAGAAAGAAATTGATAATTTGTTTGAAAAGTTTAGATTGAATATTATAATGTTTTGGTTTGGAACAGTATGATATGATGTTGAAATAGACTTATATGCTTTAATTTTAATTAAATAGACATCGATACAATGTCTCTTGCAAGAGGGGAAGGATGCCATAACCCAATTTCATTGCATTTAAATTATAATATGATAAATTGAATTATTGAGGAAATTCAATATGTTGAATGAAAATTTTGAAAGAAGTTGACCGTCATTGACTATGTGATCTTTTGAACTATCTTACATTTAATGATTATTGAACATTACTAATGAATTGTGTAAGTGCAAGTATGTGCAATTACAAGATGATAGGTTGAAGGATGAGAACACAGTTGAACTAGGATCATTTAGTTAGATCAAATGGTAAGCTTGATGGAATCTAGGTGTACACACCACAAAAATGGCATGATAACTACATTTTGAAATTCATATAGGAGAATTATATTAATATGACTTGAAATGATTCGATGATTGAAAAGATATACTTGTGAAATGAAATACATGTGAATTTTTATTTAATTGTATATCTTCATCTTGTGTTTTGAGAATTTAAAATAAATGATACCATGACATAGCACATAAATGAATGTATGTATTTTAGAAAAGCTTATCCAAAGGATAAGAAAATCTACCTCATTTAAACATTGATGCTCGAAATAAAATAAAAGCTTATTTTTTTTTTAAATATTGATATATGAACATATAAACATCTATAAACAAACACACACACACACATATATATATACACACACATGTATATATATACACACACATGTATATATATACATACACATGTATATACATTAAAGAACACACAATGTGTGCAAATATATGTATATATTGTTGCAAGTATGAGCAAGTTTGGTGGTATTGTCATTAATATTGTCATTGATGTCAACATAGTTCAATATGTTGTAGATTGTACATGTATGGCTGAGATGCTATTGAGATGTTGTGAGTGCATGGAGCTATCTCTATGGTGTAGCATATGTGCTGGTTTGATGAGTTTCCAAGTGCTTTTGAGAAAATTAAATAAAGAAGAGAAAACAGAATGATGAAAGTGTTTAGAATGTGCTTCGATATGTGCTCTACATTTCTCCTATGTTGATCCTATGCCTATGCGAATCTAAAGGTTTAATGATGGTGATCTCGTGGTGATACCTCCTGAGTTTTAGCTTTTGGTCTAATGGTTCATAAAAGTTCCGTTCACCGATATGTGAACTATTCTGGCAGAGTTGGTCTTCTGTGGATTGGGAGAAATATTCTTGCTTTGCAGTTCTTCTCTATTTTATTTTAGATCTTACAGATCTAGAATATTTCTTGTGAAGGTATTTTTTGTGCTTTGGCAAAGAGGTTTGAAGATTGGTGATCCAAAAGTCACGTTTTAGTAATTCAGTGTGAGTTTATATAGTTCAGATGGATTAGTGAAAGATGTTTAGTGATTGAAGTTTGTTGTTTTGCTGTAGATGTATCTAGACAATTGTAAGATGTATTCTTGTTCATAAGGAAGCATGTCATGGTTTTTGCATGTCATCTTCTTGATGGGAAGCATGTATATCAATGATCATTTGTGTTTTCATTAGATTTGGCTGACCTAGTGTTTACACTTCATTCAAAGAATATAATTTAATTAAGGAAGCGTGTGGTTGTTTTGAGAGATTATTTTTGATCTTGATTTTTTTTTATTGGTCCACTTTTATTCCTTTCCACTGCAGGAATTCTAAGTTTCTGACCTATTTTGAATTTATGAAATGAGGTATTTGTGGGCGACCTTGGAGAAATTTTCTAAGGATGAGGATGGTATAAAAGCAAGTGGAAGTGTGAAGAGTTGTATGACAGTGTGATGCAAAGTGATGAAAGTGAGCCACAAATCATAAGAGCAGAAGTGTGTGTGTGAGTTGTGATAACAATTCTTCATTGTGTTGAAGGCAGTGAGATAAAAGGTTTTGCAATCCTGTAGATGTGCATTAAATGTTGTGGTGGATCTTTTTTTCTCTTTGTATCTGTAGGCGGTGAGCCTCCTTGTTGGATAGTGAGTCCTTTCTGTAGACAGTGAGCCTTTGTACTTGGACAGTGAGTCCTCTTTTGGGTAGTGAGCCTTTGTATTCTATTTATAATCTTTTATATATGAGTTAACCCTCACCATGGTTTTTCCCTCATTGGGTTTTCCACATAAAAATTTGGTGTTCATTTTGTTGATTTTCTTTCTGTTATTTGTGTTTCATGCTCTTGTTTAATAACAATTGTGGAATTAATAAGTGTTGAGTTTTAAGTTTGAATTGTATGACAACTGATTCATGCCTCCCTCTCAGTTGTCCTGCGCCTGTTTAACATATATATACAATATACATATATATATATAATATACATATATATATAATATACATATATATATAATATACATATACATATATATACATATATATATATACATATATATATATATATATATAATAGACACATATATATATATAATATACATATATATACATATATATATAATAGACATATATATATATATATAATAGACACATATATATATATATATATATAATATACATATATATACATATATATATATATATATATAATAGACATATATATATATATATGTCTATTATATATATATATGTCTATTATATATATATATATATGTATATATATGTATATTATATATATATATGTCTATTATATATATATGTCTATTATATATATATGTATGTATATGTATATATATATATTTACATTTATATTCCTTAAGAATGAAATTTGGAATTGAAATTATCACTATCATATTGATAGAAATCAAATAAAATCATGAGAAAATCTCATGAGGTCATGGCCTGTAATTCAATTTAAGGCAAATATTTGAATTTGAAATAGTGGGGCAGCCGAATTAATGAGAATTATGAATGAAATGACCCCATTATGCTATGAGCAGGAAGACATGTATTATTCCATTTTAGAAACACAAAATACTTGGGGAAGATTCAGTAAGGGTCTAGCAGTGGCATCAAGAAAATTAGGAAAAGGGCAAGTAGTGGCATTGACTCACTGGGAAAAAGCAGGGATGAGCCAAGAAAAGCCACAAACAGAGGTAAATCTCTTGTTTTGTTTCTGAATATGAATGATTTTTCAATGAAAGTAATTTGAAACCATCATTTTTCCTTCTTAGATGTTGATTTAATTTGATTTAGTTGCCAAAACATATGATACCCATTCTCTGCAAGTTGCAGCTTGTTTCATACTAGAGAATGCACCATAACTTTGCATTTTCTTTTATTGACATTATTGATCAATCTCAATTATGCCTTGCAACATGAATTTCTTTATATTACCACAGTCCTAATGTCATGCATGTAAGATATTAACCTTTTTAAGGCTAATCAGATGAATTTTGATAACCAATTTTTTTTTTCTTTGAACGATTTGGGATCATCGTTGTTTCCCCTTAAAGTGAAATCAATTTTATTATGCTGTTATATTCTTTAATTGTTGATGGTTCTTCCTATTGGCTAGAACAATAGCTAGGATTCATAAAATGGGTGTGAAGGTTGATTTCATCATTCATAGAATGATGAACATATATCTTTATGTTGTTAATTATGGTTGTTGCCTCATTCTCCTCAAATGATGGGGAAACAAAGGCATTCTTTCATTTCATTATGTGGGCATCAATATTTAAGGTCGATCATAGTTTACTATTGCTCATGAATTTATTTGTTCTTTGGAACGACCTATACTCTTTGCATTCATGAGATGTACTCATAAGATAACTTTACCCTGGTCTGTTTTCTTGCACCAGTCATTCTTAGAATGATATTAAGAGTATGATTCATCAATCAGTTGTCAAAATTGTAAGCTGACTATCAACCTTTATTTAGGATTCAACCAATGAATATGATGGTATTAAAACCAAAGAGTCACTTGACTGATAGTCATTCCTAGAATGACAGTAGCTTGAATTTAAATGCACAATAGTCATTCTTTTTAAAATACTTGGGCCTCTTCTAACCCGAAATAGTAATATAACTGCTTCTGATTTATATGTGAATGGATACGACAAGTTTTTCATTGAATTTTCTTGGTTGCATAAAAGGGATAGTAGTATTGTTTAATTTAATTACTTATTCAAAAAGACAAAACATTGATTGTTCATATAATAAACTGGATAACTTGAAACTGATATTAGGACATATTGACACAGTATTTCAGAAACTACTACAAAAAGTATTTATTTTGCTATAAACATAGGTATGTACATAATCATCATGGAAAAAATAGACCCTTAAGTGGTGAAAAATTTAGAAAAAATAGAGTTAGGAAACTTGACGTAAAAATTTGAATAAGTTATCTATATTATTTCAAAAATATGTAAGAATAGAATCTGTAGCAAATTGAATGGAGTTTCTAAAATACTAGGTTTATTTAAAAAGAAAATTCTATTTGGTGAAAATTTGAAATTTCAATGTAGTACTTAAATTTCAGGGAAAAATTAAGGTGTCTGTCTGACCACCCTAACCACAATAAAATGATAATTATTTTTTATAAGATTTTAGATATAAGTAGAGGACTCATGTCCCGATGTGATGCATTTTTTTTTTGTAATTTTTTTCCAAGTAAATAATTGATTATGAATTTTTTATTAATTTTTTTAAAAAATATAAAAACTCGTATGTCTGACCACCTTAACTTGGTCAAGACTTCATGAAATTCATTTAAAAAAAATCCTATAGTATGCGAAGCATAGAATGTGACACATATGTCATATTCAAAAACTGATGTACTATTTGAAAGCTATAAATATTTTTCAATCAGCCTATCAATCAGGACTTTAGTCATAATTCAAATAGAAAATGAATAGTAATTATTTATTAAATTCAAATTAAAGCATAATTTATATTGGTGGAAAGTGGAGAATCTTCTTTAAAAACCCTTTTCATTTCATCAAGTTTGGGAAAAAAAAGTCGTTAGTCACATACCCTACACATATCCATCATATCACCACTTTTTGGCCCATCATGATCCTACACATACCCACATCATTGTTCTATTATAAACATTATTTGTTTAGTTGTAAACAACATTGTTCTATTATAAACAATAATTATTTAGTTGCAAACAACATGTTCTATTATAAATTGTATTTGTTTAGCTGCAAATAACATTGTTTTGTTATAAACAATATCTTCTTAGCTGCAAACAACATCATTTTGTTATAAGTAGTATTTGTATAGCTATAAACAACATCTTTTTGTTATAAATAGTATTTGCTTAGTTGCAAACAACATTGTTTTGTTATAAACGTCATATCAATATGTATAAATTGTTAAAGTAGACTTGTTCTTAGTTCTTCTACTTCTTTTATTTTTTAGAAATGATATGTTAATCTATAAAATTATTGTATGGAAGAAAATATGATATAATGGCTTTTATTTTAGAAAGTATCCACAAATTAATAACTTAAGTTGGCACATATATGTGTATGCACATAGACCTTCGTCTACGCACATGCACATACTTGTGACCTACCTTATTTTGTTACTTATTAAATTCATTCTTAAATGAATATAGATTTAATTGAATGTAATCATGTGTTATGTGTATGAAATGAATGGATAATGTATTGACTAGTTCCATTTGAATCATTTATCTAATTTTTATTAAATGAGGAAATAAGTAGACTGAATTACTTTTCCATAGATAAGGGTGTAAAATTATTCTCTTTATTGAGTAGAACAACAACACCTAAGTAGACTAGAGCACCTTAGGGTAGATGCTACTAGATGGTAGATGGTTGTTATGGAATAACTATGTTGTTGAAAGTTACTTCCACGACATGTGCTGAAATGGAGTTTAGAGAGTATAGGTTTTAACTTTATCCAAAACCTATCGTTTATTGTTGCAACTTAATTTTATGCTTGGCCAAGCAATTATCCCATTATGTACGTATGGAATTTTTGATAACACTGTTTTCCATTCCTAACATAGATTTTTCATTTTTCTAACTCATAGAGATGCATGCTGATGTTTGGGAACACACCAAATTCCACCTTGTAGATTGTTCTTTTGCTAAACTTTCTATGTAGGGTTGGGTATTCTTCAAGTTGGAAGAATTTTGGGGAAGCATAAGCTTCATGGTTAGGGAGTAAAGTGCTTCAAGCATGACCTTGTCTACCAGTGGAGGTGAGCGTCAAGAATAAACCTTGGAAGTTTTCAAGCCATCTTGGTCTATGACGTAATCCTTGATGTGAAATTTGTATACTGTATTGACTTTGTGGCCCTATGAACTAAGTCAACTTGGATATTGTGATTGACATTGAAATTGAATATACATATTTGACTCATTTTAATTAGACATGTGTTACTATGATTGAAAATTGCTACTTAGTTATGTCTTTTTAAATTTAAATATTCATAATGTCATTTGCAATAATATAATTAAGTAATAATTAGAATGGGTTATTACAACTAAACTTTCCACCCCAAAATATTTTTAGCTACACTAAGATGACCAACCATAGAGAGATTGAAGATCATTTCTAGCCATGATTTGAGGCTAGTTCATTCATGTGCTCATTCTCTTGACTAATTTTCACATGCCATGAAAAGGCCATCACCTAATATAACTACTAGTAGAAGATGAACACTTGTAATAAAATCCATTTTCAAATACTAAAAAGATACTAAATGCATTACCTAGATTCCTCAAAAAACATTAATGAAATAATACTCACACTTTCTCTTGATTATCCACCATCATGTTATACATGTAAAATGGATTTGCTATATTATTTTCTCACATCCTTTATGGTAGGTAACTAATATCATGTTATTGTACAAATTATGATACCATTCAATATAAATTTACCTAGGTGTGATTATATATGATAATAGCATATAAATCATCCCAATCTTACACCTCTATACTTTCCACCAATGAGAAGGTGGTTATATATACACCTTGATTGTCCATATAATCACTTTTTCATTCATTTCCTTATAGCAATCAGCCACTTTCAAAAATTCAATTTTTTTTATCCATAAGGCTATGTCTTGTGATTTGGATCTAAGTTGCCAATTACTATACAATATACTTTAGTAACTGAATTTATGACAATCTATGAATCACCTTTTATTTCTATTCTCTAATATATTTCTCTATAAGTAATCTTAATATATACTAAGAGGGCTTCCCCTTCCACTAGAAAGAAATTTTAGAAAGTGGTTTGAATGAGAACTTGATACTCACAATTTTGTAAATTCTTTGAAGTTAATTCTAAATATTTCTAATCCTTACACACATTTAGACATTAGAAATTTGGATGAGTGAGTTTTGGAAGTCTACATTATTTTAGTTCATATATAATAGTTTTAGTTTAAGTCTACACATAGATTCAAGTCTACACTCACATAAGTGATCTAAATAAAAAAAACCAAGTTGAAGAATCTAAGATCTACATTCAAATCAAACCTAATATTCCAACATCTTGGTGAATCAATTCTTAACAATTTTGAAAACACATCTCCATCATTGAGCTTTGTGCTAAGCACCACATTTAACTCATTTAATTTTCCACATTTAGCTAATTAAATTACCCTAGATGATTTATATAAGTGGTTTTTTCACCATTATTGTAATTATCATACATACATAATTTGTTATGATATTTATTTTTGAATAATATTTAAAAAATATAAACATTTTTAGATTATTATTTTGAATCTCACTTCTCAATGTGCATTAAAAATGTATAATAATGATAGTAGCTAATATTTCCTTAGGGTAAATAATACACTTTCTTAGATTGTCGAGGCTAATTAAAAAATGAAATTAAATCAAGCATAGATAAACCAAAATAAATCAAGTATGAGACTAGTAATTAAAATAAATATTTACAATAATTAAATGAGAGGATAGATGAGCTTAGCTCTAGAATCAAAGATGGATAATTGATAAATTTCCAAGATCATTCACCACTATCCAAAAATTAATGCTTTTTAGTTTCATAAATGTTGTAGAATCTAAACATATTAAAAAATCCCATGGTTCATTGTTGATAACCATGGTGAGCTTTCTAACATGTGGATATGAACTAAAGTGTTGGTTTCTAAAACATGTTCATGTTCTAATATGCAATGTTTGATAAGCTTACCATAAGGATGGTAGTGTCTATAAGAAAATAAGTACCTTTGGGAAATTTTATAGATTTCTACCTGAGTCAAGTTATCCTAGGTCAAACCCCTAGATGGATTGACTTTATGGTTCAGACTAAAGAATGATGTCCCACTCCTACTATCTATGGTTAAATTCTAGATTCCTACTTGAGACATGAATCAATTTAAGGAATTTGAGGAATGTGAAAAGAGTTAACATGATAAGGAGAGATTGGAACCCATCAATCAAGTAATGAATACAAGGTAGGAAATATAGTAATAAATCCTCTCTACTTGTCATACCACTCACCTTTATTTGGTATGAGTTTATGATCATAAGGTTAATGCCTCTACTATCTTTTCTTAGATATTTTACTTTCCTAAGGTACTAGTTTGAGTTTATTATCATAAGGTTAATGCCTCTACTCACATTTTTTCCCACACCTTGGTAGGTGTATTATTTTGGTAGAAATATTACTTATTCACATGATTTCAATATTTAGGCTAAATTAATAGGTGTATAAGAATAATATAAACATTCACCAACATGTAAGTGTCATATATGTAGATGAGGTTTATTGTCTCTCAAACATAGAGGTGTGCTATCATAATTTGAAGGCCTTGAAGTGGGTCCCTTTAGTACCATCTAATGAATATTCCTTTCATTGAATTTGTATGGGGTAGATAAGGATTAGGGAGGACATATTATATACTTGGGAACACTATGTTTACAAGTTTACTATAAAATTTATTTGAACTTAAATCAATCAAATTTTATACTAATTTTAGTAGGATTCTTTGAAGTTAAATCTTTTGTGTTGTTCGATAGTTTTTTGTTTATTGGTAAAGTTGAATGGTTTAATGAGCTACAAATGGCCAAATCTTGTTGAATGTGAGGCCTATTACCTTATAAATGGATGAGGGTGAGATCATGCCTGAATTTGATGGAATAAATATTGCTTAATCCTTTGCTCTAAATTAAAATAAGTTATTGCTCATACACCTTGTGATTTGAACCCTTGATTCCAATAGACATATAAAATAAACTAATTTAAGGACATTTAATCTATCATTAATTTATCTATTTATATGTGGAAGTATTAAGTTTTTAATTTTTTAAAACTTGAAATATTAATTTTTAAAAAATTAAAATATTAATTTTACATATTAAACCAAACCCACCACATAATTTTTTAAATATAAAATATACTAAAACTTCATTTACAACCCACAACACAAAGATAAAATGTTGAGAATTGTGACTTAAATTACTAGCTTGATCGACTTCCTAGAGTAGTTGTGTTTTTCTCCTTCACCGGCCTGAGTTAATTCGTTGGTTTTCAAGTTTATCTAACTGAAGTCATGGGATTCTGAAGTTTCTTAACCTCCCGACTTAGCGATTGTGAAGGGAAGGCTTCTTCCTTTTCTGTTGGCTCATCATGGGTTTTAGGAACTGTGTAACCTCTGACATGAGGATTGTAAGTTTAGGTTTTGAGCGACAGAGCGATCCCTTTGTCGGTGTGTCACAGGTTTTGGGAACTTCGTAACCTCCATCAAGAGGTTTGGAAGTTTTAGTTTTGGGCGATAGGGCAATCCATTTATCAGTGAGTCACAGGTTCTGGGAACTTCATAACTTCCATCAAGAGGTTTTGAAGTTCAATCTTCTAGTGATAGAGCAACTTGTATGTTGATGGTTGTGGGGACCACTTGGGACTCGATAAGGTTGGTGGATCGTGACAAAGGCCGATAGGTGGCAACAACGTGGAGGAAAGAGGGCATGTGCACCCATGTGCTCGATGGTTGATTCGGTGACTCATGGAGAACCCTAAGTTTTATGGTGGAGATTTGTTCGATTGCTTATCCAATGGCCAGGATTGGATGCTGGATGATGGTGTGTGGCTCGAGGTGAAACCCTAAGGGGTGTGGTGGTTGAAGAGTTAGTGATAGAGAATGTGATGATTCTCTTAATTCTCTTGACACTTTTGAGTCTCTCTGGTATCTCTCAGAGAGTGGAGGTTGACTAGGGGGCAAGTCGAGTTGTAGGCTAAAAGGCTGGATGTGGTGAAGGATGAGAGATGTTTCTCTCTTGGAGCTCAAAGTAGAGAGTGGCAATGATGAGTGATAGGATGAAAGGATAGGTGCTGGTCGAGGTTACTAGATGGAGGCTGAGAAGATGTGTGAAGGTTGAGAGGCTGTGTGGATGTCAAGAGGATGCATGGAGGTTGAGAGGCTACATGGAGGTCGAGTGGCTGGGTGCCGAACATGTAGTGGTGTTGGGTGCCGAACAAGATGAGAGGATTGAGATGCTGGATGTAGGGCGAGAGGATGAATGCAAGCAAAGAGGCCAAGATGCTGGGCATAGACTGGGTGAGAACCTAGGTGCATGCCATGAGGCTGGGTGTAGGTCGGGTGTTGTCGAACTGGCTGTGAGGCTGGGAAGCCAAGAGAGAGGAAGGTGATCTCTATAGTGAGAGATGGATTTCATAGAAGGTGAAGGCCAAGCGGCTATGTGATAGAGAGGCTGAGAGGCCAGTGGTCGATCCGTGTGGCTGTGTAGCCAAAAGAGATGTCTCCCACTGAGAGAGGTGGTTGTGTTGGGTTATGTTGCTGAATATTCTCTAGAATGGAACAAGATGTAAACTATGTAAAGGATGTGAGCCTGATATTGTATTGTAACTATTTTCTTGTTGTTGAATAATACAATGACGATCTAGACTTTTGGAGTGTGGAGTTTTTTACCTAAAAGGGTTTTCCCCACATATATCTGTGTGTTCATGTCTTCTATTTTCATTTTTTATTGTTGTTAGTTTTGTGTGATTGAATCTATTAATGGTGTTGTTGAAATTGATTTTCTTTAGTTTCTAAGGGTCAATGTGGGAAATGAACTATTCTTGTTTCCGCTATATGACATGGTTGATGCATCTGCATTCATCTCTTTTTCCCAATAAGTGGTATCAGAGCTGTGGGACAGCAGGAAGAGTGGAGTCTAGGACTCCCTGATACCAACAAGTGGTATTAGAGCCTTCTTTTGGGATGTGTTTTCTTCTTGGTGTGTTTTTGGTTACGGGTATTCCTTCTGTGAAGATTTCTTAGTCTGTCAGGCTTGAGGAAATCAGGAGGAATCGGCTAGTGTTTTGATCCTTTGAGGAGTGGAAAGTATTGCTCTTCTGTTAAAGTTTCTGAGATAACACGTAACATAGAAGATGGTGAAGATGGAGAGAATTGAGTTGGTCATATTGAATTGATGTGACCTAAAGCTTGTGAGTTGGTAGCGGTATAATCCTGATGCAAGGGGTGTGAGTTTATGCTTATGAATGTGTTGCAACAAAAACTTTCATATTGGATGTCTGCGTGAGGGGCTCCTTGATGGTATGGAGATGCTTGGGTCATTGTTTAGTCATGGAGTAATGTGCTTATGCTAGGTGGTTTTTCTTGGTATTGGAAGGAATAGTTTTTTGGTACCCCGATTGCATGAAAGTTATGGAGTTGGTCATTGGATGATCTAGAAGATTCTAAATAGCCTATCTCTTAGATGCATGTGCATGTTGGTGGCCTTGGAGTTGGCTTGAAATGGGCCTAAAGTTCCTAAACTACTATTTGTACTTGCATGGCTCTGTGGTTTTTTCAGGTTTTACATGGTCAAACAAAACATGTGGTTATGTGGAGATGCTTTTAAGCTATTTTTCTAGACCCTTGCTTTTGGGTGTGACTAGATGATATAGTTGTAGTTCAACATGGTTTGAGGAGATGTGATGTCTTCTTTGCATAGGAGTGTTGGTACTTGATTTGTCACTCAACATTCTTGTAGTGGTTCTTGTGGGTTCATTGACTATGGTGCTTGAGTTGTGGACATGATTGGCGAATTAGATCTGAGCTTGATCTAGTGTTTGAGTCAAGTTGTCTATGTTCCTGTTCTCTTTGAGATCTTTGTTTTGTTGTTTCTAGTGCGATGAGGGTAAGTGCACCAAGATGGTTCCCAAAAAGGGGGCTTAAGTGGCAACTTTTTTTCTGAAATCAAGAAATGCTGACCTTGGATGTGAAATTGAGGATAGTTACACTCAAAATTTTGAGATGGAACAAAAACAAGGATCGAAGTGCTCTGAGTCTACTTTCTAAACTACTAATTTATTTTGAAAATGGTTGAGATTAAAGGGTTCAACAAAGGGATGTACACAAATTGGTGCTGTTTTTGTTCGAAAAACATAACATAGCAACTCTTGTACGACTTGAGCACGGTGACCTTTTTTTTAGTATTTTTAAAATCACTACGGTTAGAAGTTAGCTAAAAGGAACTAGTTGGTGCACAATTTTTCTTATAATTTTTTAATGAATATTTGATTTTTTACTAATTTTCTAAGTGGGCACTTCCTAAAAAGCAAAATTTTGGCCATGTTCCCCCTACAAATTTTGGAAAGTAATAGATTTTTTTAAATTTTTCAGAATTTGCTTAGAAGATAAGATCTAGTTTCTAAAAATGTAATTTATTTGAAATTTTGATGAATTTTTTGTTTATAATAGAAAAAAACAAACAATGCTTTTTGAAAAAAAATAGACATACAAACAAAAGAAATTATGGATGAAAGCCCTCACATTGTCAAAAAGTGAAAAAAATTTATCGTTGGAAAGCTAAGAGAGAACTTAACATTACCCATGTGTTCAATTTTATCGATATTGAACCAAATGCAATCCTGACGGTGAGCACGAACTCGATTATGTGAAAAATTGTAGAATTTGCAAAGAAACACATCTCTGGTGGTTGGGAATGCCCTCCAAACCTTTGGGTTGGTATTCCAAGGCAAATACCAAAGCCAAATCTCGGGGATTCCCAAAGAAAAATATAACGCGAGTGCATCATTTACTAGTTTTCACTTTTTCTTCTCTATGGAACATTTTTAACAACAAATAACACACCCGCGTTATTTATTCCTTTAGATAAATGCCAGTTTTTTAAATGTTTTTTCATATGTTTGTATGTATATGTATGCCTATATGTATGTATTTATGCTTATGGGAGAGAGGGCAAGAGAGGGTTGGA
>VDFB02281492.1:379138629-379178817 GCA_007258455.2 Sequoia sempervirens | reverse complement strand
TATCAAAATAATTTGGGATTTTGTTAAATATGAACTCACCGTATAGTTTCCTAAGAAAATATTGTGGGACTTCATAATTGTTGTATGGTGGGTAATCAAAAACCATATACCACCTATCCCCAAAAAAGTTCCTAATCTTTTGGTGGTGGCACCAATCAATAGGAAACCTCTTTGCATTGAGGGTAAGATTTTGATTTGTTTTAGGGTCAGTGAATAGAGAGCACAAATCACCTTTAGTAATTTTTAAATCTTTTACTTGTTTATATGATAATTTTTCTGCATAATATGCCCTAGCTATCTACCTCCTATCTTGCCATCTAGATATTTGTTGGGTGATTGCATCTACATTTTTTAACATGTATTTCAATGAATTTGCTAGAAGCATTCTTTCTGTGGTTGAAGCATTTGGTTCACTCAACCTACTGATAAGATCCTCAAGTTGTTTTCTATTGTTCTCAATTTCACTCCTCAAATTTTCTTGAGTGTCAAGAGGGAATTGAGAGAATGGTGGGGGAGGTTGATTTTGTTGAGGATTTACCTCCTCTTCTTGTTGAGGATTTGTAGGATTTCCTACAATTTTTTTTTAAAATCAAATCTAACCTAAAACAAACAAAATCAATTTCAAACTAACAAATTCAAAACAAATAGCAAACAATACTTACCTCCCGCATCTCTTCATCGTTGTGGCACCATATTTGCAAACAAAATCCAACTGTTCTTGATGAAATTTTTAGAAATCCTTCCTCCTAGAACGTGAGCGTGAAAGTGAGGATTATTGGCCACGGGAAGAACCGAGAAATAGTAAAGAGAAAATGAAACACATTTGACTTTTTATTTTCTTTTAAAATCACATAACGCGCTCACATTATAACGCGAGCGTATTATGTCTTTCCAATTTTTTTCCCATTTGGCCACAAAAGTGCGACCAACTTCATGCACCTGCCCATGATGGGTTTGCATGTTTATGTTGAATGGATCTACGAGTCTTGTAATGTTGTGAGTTGTCTTTACCTACATGTTTGCTATGAGAAAACTCATAAGTGGACTATCTATATCCACTAGTTTGATTCATTATTGGTGCAAACTTGTTAGTTGGCCTTGTCTGTGGTCACTTGTGCATTGGAGTGGTTGCTTTGACATGAGAGGATGGATGGTGTTTGAGTACCTGAATAGTCAGCTTTGGGGACCTGTAGTAGGTGTATCATGATGTCATGGATAACTTAGATACATTGTTTTGTGTAAGCTTTTGACAATGATGGTTTTGTCTGCTTGGTTTTGGAGATCTTGGTGCTGCTTAGCATTGTTTTCAGATGGACATGTTACTATTGTGGACTTGGAGGATTTTTAGTTTAGTAGATGTTTTGGTCATGATGCTTGGAGAGATCAGTGTCATAGTTCAGTAGGAGCTTTAACAATGATTGTGGATTCATCATGTGGTGGTGGATGATCTTCTTTAGTGTTGCAAATGTTACTAGGAGGAAATCTTAGATCCTGTTGTTGTAGAAGGGTTCTTTCACATTTGTATGGATACTATTTGAAGATGTGTAAAATGTTGGAGCCATGGAGGACTCTTGTGAGTCTTTGGCTGAGGTGTTGACGATGCTTGATAGGTGATGTTGGTTTAGAGTTTGTTTTTTTTTTTGTTTCATGCCATGATAGACTTTTGATTGTGCATTAGAGTTTTGGCATGATGCATTGCTCTTGAGACCATGGTATGTTCACCTGGAGCATGGGATCTCCTAAGGGGGATGTGTAGATCATGATGTCATGATAATTTCCTAGTTCAGATGATTGGATCTTTGACAATGGTTTGGTGATTTTTTTTTCTAGAGGATGGCTTCACGGTTGTGTTCATGTTGAGGGATTTGAAGTTGATGTTTTGTTGCTTCTGTATAGCTCATGAGCACAGTGGAGTGGTGGTAGTGTTGGTGCCCTTTCCGTCTATAGGATGTTATGCTTATGTTCTTGAGAATGGTGCATATATGCCTTGGCTCATTCCTTTTCCTGTGGTGGATGGCTAGAATTGTTGCCTAATTTGTGGACATCTTGGATGTCATTGTAGGTGTCTTGGTTGGAGCACGGAAGCATTGTTTAATATTCTTGTGTTTTCTTTTGAAGGAGCCACTAAGTTCTTCGTCAAGTGGGAGAATATTGAGAATTGTGACTCAAATTACTGGCTTGATTGAATTCCTGGAGTAGTTGTGTATTCCTCCTTCATTGGCTTGAGTTAAGTTGCTAGTTTTTAAGTTTATCTAACTAAAGTCGTAGGGTTTTGTAGTTTCTTAACCTCTCAAATTAGTGACTATGAAGGGAAGGATTCTTCCTTTGTTGTCGGCTTGTCATAGGTTTTAGGAACTTTGTAACCTCTGACATGAGGTTTGGACATGTTGCGGGTTTTTGGAAATTCATGACCTCCATCAAGAGGTTTGGAAGTTTGAGTTTTGGGAAACATGGCGATCCCTTTATCAGTGAGTTGCGGGTTTTGGGAATTTCATAACTTCTGTCAAGAGGTTTTGAAGTTTGGTCTTCTAGTGATAGAGTGACTTGTATGCAGATGGTTGTGGGGACCACTTGGGAATCGATAAGGTTGGTGGATCATGATGAAGGTCGACAGGTGTTGATGACATGGAGGGTAGATGGAATGTGGGCCCATGTGCTCGATGGTTGAATCGGTGACTCATGGAGAACCCTAAGTTTGATGGTATAGATTTGTTCCACTGCTTATCTGACAGCCAGGATTGGATGTTGGATGATGGCATGTGGCTCGAGGTGAAACCCTAAGGGGTGCATCGGTTGAAGAGTCAACAGTAGAGAATGTGATCTAATTCTTTTAATTCTCTTGACACTCTTGAGTCTCTCTAGTATCTCTCTGAGAGAAGAGGTCAACCAGGGGGCAAGCCGAGTTGTAGGCTGAAAGGTTGGATGTGGCAAAGGCTGAGAGATGTTTCTCTCTTGGAGCTCAGAGCAAAGAGTGGTGACAATAGTGGGCTGTGGAAATAATGAGCTATAGGCTGAAAGGCTAGGTGCTAGCCGAGGTTACCACATGGAGACCAAGAGGATGCGTGGAGGCTGAGAGGCTACGTGGAGGTCAAGAGGTTGTGTGGAGGTCGAGTGGCTGGGCACTGAACATGCCATGGTGCTCGACGCCAAACAAGCCAAGAGGGCCAAGATGTTGGATGCAGGCCAAGAGGTCGGATGCAAGCAGAGAGGCCAAGATGCTGGGTGCAGAATGGCTGAGAATCTGGGTGCATGTTGTGAGGCTGAGTGTAGGCCAGGTGTTGCTAAACTAGCCACGGGGCTGGGAAGCCGAGAGAGAGGAAGGTGATCTCGATGTTGAGAGACAAATCTTGTAGAAGGTTAAGGCTGAGCGGATATGTGATAGAGAGGCCAAGAGGCCAGTGGTTGAGCCATGTGGCTATATAGCCAAAAGAGATGTCTCCCACTAAGGGAGGTGGTCGTGTTGGGTTATGCTACCAAATATTCTCTAGAATGGAACAAGATTTAAACTTTATAAAGGTTGTGAGATTGATATTATATTGTAACTATATTTTTGTTGTTGAATAATACAATGGTGATTTGGGCTTTTAGAGTGTGGGGTTTTTTACTTGAATGGGTTTTCCCCATGTATATCTGTGTGTTCATGTCTTCTGTTTCATCTTTCATGGTTGTTGGTTATGTGATTGAATTTGTTAATGGTGTTGTTGAAACTAATTTGCATGAGTTTCTCTCTAACGGTCAATGTGTGAAATGAACTGTGCTTGTTTCCACTTTATGGCATGGTTGACATGTCTGCATCCATCTCTTTTTCCCAACATAAAAAAGATACAAAACTACTACAAAACCACAAGTCTACTGTATATAGTAAGGGCAACAAAAATCTATTGAATCCCTAAAAAAAATAGATAGAAAATGGACTGAAAAAAGAATAAAACATATGGTGTGATGTGGGAAAAAGGGATCTAGGGTCTAAATCACATTTCTTCCAACATCGCAAAGGAAAGGAGTAAAATTGATCTCAAAATTCCACTTGGCTACTAACCTCAATGGAAAAGCCAGAGTGGTGGATCAAGGTTTCAATATTTTTTGGAGGAAATGATTTTAATGTAAATTAATTTAATTTGACAATGTAATGATGTACCTAGGTTAACTATGAAAATGCAACAAATTTAACATTATGATTTCTAGAAAACCCAGAACAGAGCAGTAAAAACATAATTCAAAATAAAATATTGCAGGAACAAAGGAACCTAACATATAAATGAGTTTGAGATGACTAGCTAGGGGCACTTGGTTCCTTAGACCTAGAAGCAGATACTTAGAATCAAATTTCAGACTCCTATCACTCCTTTTTTGTAGGTTCTTCTTCTTTGGGCTTAGTGTTAGAACTTCATTTGTCGTTGATAAAATTCACTTTTTCTAATTTTTTAACTTGTAGGGCTTGAATTCTTGAATGAACAAATAGGTCTTCAATCCTCTCTAATTTTGCTTCATATATTGAAGCTAAACACAAGAAAGAGGGGATAGGGTTGTTCCATATAGGGACTTACCTAAGTCAAACCCTATTTTATACCTTCACAATGGCTACAATGATGTAAAAGAGAGCTTAACCTCGATCAAGAAGAGACTAAACAATAAACAAGTGATAAATTAACAATTATTGCAACTCACTAGTCAAATCTACATTCCTTGATGGATTGAAGTCAATGTAATCATCACCTTCAAGGAGAAATTGATGCTTGATTTGAAGTCCTTCAAGTGTTACTACTCACAAAACAAATATCTATATAAAACATGTATAAACAAACTCACATGAAAATATGATGCATTGTTAGCATGATGCTTGAATGAAATAATGTTGCTATATTTATGTTAATTTTTCTCTTGACTACTCAATTTCTTAATTCAAAATGATAAGAATGCTTCTCAAAGTTTCTAGGCTTTCAAATGATGAAAATAAATTGTATTTGATATGCCATTATTTAATTTCTTACAAATTAATTATCGATAGCTAACAAATGATTTTGGATTTTAAAATGTTAAAATACCGACATCTACATATTTGAATTAGGGAAAAAATAGGCTGGACAAGGGTGCTAGGAATCCTAGTCCAAACCTATTTTGGGGCCTTAAGCATCAATAAATAAATATAATCTCTCTAATCCCAATTCATGTTTTGATTTTCCAAAGATTATTATAAAATGAGAAAATTAAGCACACGATTGGGTCCAAGCACATGAGGGAGAGCTAAAACTAGTGTGAAATTTTCAAGGGTGACAATTTATGATGCTGCATATGGAAAAGAATATGCTCACTAGGATTCTATCCCACTCTTCAAAAGATCTATCTACTAGTGTTCATAAGTGATAATCTTGTCGACCTCATTTCTAAGCATAATAGTCATTGCTAATGGGCCTAACACATTCATCACGCCATGAAAATTTATACTTTTTACAACCTTCATCCTTCTAGTAGTGTGCATGAGGAGACTGTTCTCCAAAAGGGAATTGTGTAGCTACTTGTGATATATCAAGAATTCCCTAATAAAAAAACACTATCATATTCATTCCTCTTCCCTGTGTGCATATCTTGACAATAGTCTTCTAAAATTTGGATGTCAACCATCAACTAGGGATTCTCCTCCTGAATAGCACTTTATCTCCACTTTTGAGGTGTTGAATAAAATTTTCTCTTTCCCTTTTCTTGTAGCTTTAATTTTCTTTCCCATTAACATTTCCTCCTCATCTTCGTCAACCCCAACAAACAACTAAACTAATAAGTCATTAATACACTCCCTTGGATCCACTTTTTGAATCACCACTTTCATTTTTTTTATTAAAATCCTCAAGTATCAATACATAGCATCTCGTCCCACCATTGACAACTTTCCCACAAAATAGATTTAATTAGCTTGAGATTACCAACTACACAACAATTGAAGATTCTCTTTAGCTAATGATGTGAGACCAATCTATTACACATGGATTCTATCAATGAGTTGCCAAACCATAACAATGGAACCACCTAATAGATTTAATAATAGCATATGAACACCTCTAATAAAGTCCATCATCACATATGAACAATATACTAAATGCACTCCCTAATGTAGACAACTTGTCTTGATCATCCACCATCATGTTATATGTGTGAAAGGGCCTTGTTAATTTTTATGTGACATTTTATCCAAGAGAAAATAAAGTTATGAAATAACCCTTTAGAATAACACAAGAGACCTCAAAATTTAATAATAATACATTATATTTTTAGAAAGAAAAATTATAACAATAATAAACACAATTAAACATTAATGATTTAATTGAAATTTAAAAGTATTATTCTCCATCTTATAAAATTGTAATACTTGATCATTTCCTTGACCTAGAAAACCACATAATTTGGTAAGGATTGTTTCCACCTTATTAAGTTAATTAAAGAAACATTAACAAGTTGTGAGATAATTCTATGAGGAAGCATCTAAAAGAAAAGAGGGACCCTCAATATAACTTGACCAAAGAGTAGTTACTCATTCATGTGAGGGGAGACAACTATTTTGAAATGGTGGTAGAATTACTTAGCATAGAAATCATAGAGGAAAGGGACTGACAACTTTGAGACCCTAGGTCATGGTGGGGTCCAAAGAAATAGGTTGCCTTGATCTACCTCAAGCTTTGCTAAATGATTTGAAAAGTTAAATGGTTAAGGTCCTATTTTCCTTCTACTAACCCAAATGTTTCAGGAGGTCAAATGACTCAATTATCTGAGTTCAATTTTCGAATCAAATATCTAACTGCTTGAGGATGATAGCGTAGGACATGGAATCCAGCATAACATGTTGGTGTCTCAGTGGGATGTTGACATCTATACAAATAGAGAGTGTGAGGAGCAGACAAAAAATCCAAGGAATAAGCTGACATATTAACCGTGAGGTTTTATGCTCTAATAGAACACAAAGGGAATACATGAATGAAGTACAACAAGAAGAATACTTCTACAACACTAAACTAGAATTGATGAAAGAAGGGTGATAAAGGTAAACCTTTGAACTTGCAAGTTGAGATCTTCACTAGCTTCACTTGAAAAATAACCCGCACACACAAGAATGAGAAAATGTTGGGGTTGTGTTTAGAGGACTACCTTAGTATCCCTCACTTTGGTGTTTCCACCTCCATAGACAACCATATAGAAATGATTGTATATAAAGATGATAACGAGAGTATAGAAATGTAAATACCAAGCAATAATTGAAAACAACAATATGCTACAATACAAATATGATAATACAAAGGTGAATGAAAATGGTAAATATCACCTTCTCATTCACATTCTCTCAAGGAAAATGGAGGAAGGACTGAGCTTGCAAGCTCTTCAAAACCAACACTGTCACAAAAATGGAGAGGAGGAGTCAACAAAACAACTTGCAACTACAATAGAGGTGGTGATGCAACTTGAAGGAGCTGAAAGTGAGTGAATTCAATCAAGAAGTTGTCAAGAAGTGTGTAAAAAATGAATGGGATGAAGAGTTAGAAAATTTGAAGCAAAAAGGATGTAAAAAGCTTGTTTGAAGTCAATGAAAAGAGCAACAAATGTTACACTTCATGTCCAATGGAGGAGTGTAACACCTTTGTGGATTCTAGAGGTAGGAATCCTATCAGGATAGAAGAATTCCGTGCAAATGAATGTGCATCGCGCTAGTGTCCCTAACAAAAATTCCCCCACTAACACACAAATGAGTTGCCAAGTGGACAAGGAAAGGTGTTGCGTGTACGGATTGCATCATCAGATTTAATTCTCTAAGGTAGGGGGTAATGTAAATGTAGAATTTTCCTATGGGTGCAAATTCATGCCATTACATTTTACCCCCACTTTAATGAGCATACATGTCAGTGAATGTGAGGTGAAGTAGAGAAAAGGATGAGAAACATATACTTGAACCATCAAGGAAGAAAATTGTAATTTGACATGCTTAAACATGTAGGAGAGAGAGATGGCTCCATAGGTACTTGGTCCTATGAAAATTTGAACAAAAGGTCTATAGGTGCTCGGTCTTATAGAATTGGCTCCATGGGTGCTTGGTCCCACACAAGGTGAAAAAAGGTTCTATAGGTGCTTGATCCTGCAAAATGAAAGTGCTTCATAGGTGCTCGGTCTTGAAAAGGAGGTGCCACAAGTGCTTAGTCCTAGGGGGGAAAAATGAAAGGCTCCACCGAGTTTGATTAACCCTTATAGGTGCTCAGTCTTGCAAGGTAAGCTCGATGAGGTGATCAATCCTCCAAGCTTGATTGTGAAAGTAGCTTCATAGGTGCTCGGCCCTACAAAGTAGCATGTTAATCCATAGAAAAAAAATGTTAAGAAAGAAAAATTCATGTGGACAAACAAACAATCATATCATGGAATAAGTAAACTTTACAATATATGTTAATCCCTTACATGTCTCCAAAAACCAAACTTCACAATATATGTATTCTTCAAATATGTTAGCACTAATAAAGAATGTAGGAAAGAAAGTGAAAACTACTTCTCATGCAAAGCACCATCTCAAAGTGAGAAGCTAACTTGAGATGATGGAAATTCCTCCATCCTCCAGTGCCACCAGCCTCCACAAGTGAAGACTTATAGTAATGATGCTTTATTAACACCACCAAAAGAGTCATTAATAAAAGCTTCATCATGTGAAGAATCTTTAATGCAAGAAAATTTTCCTTCATTTGTTTTATTTTTGATATTTTCTTTAAGAACATCTCTAGCTCGAGTTTTACAAGACCAAGCAATGTGACCTTTTTTCTTACAATAAAAAAATTTAATTTCCTCACTGCTTACATACTTGATCTTTTATTATTGCTTCGTGAATATAATGCCTTCTCCAACTGAGAAACATCTTCTGAATCTTCTACATTTGTTTTCTTTTGTTTTGTTAAAAGAGCTGAAATTATATCTTCTAAATTTTGAGAGATTATTTGGTTGAGAGTAAAAATAACATTACTATATTTTGAAGGAAAGCTATTTAACAAGATAGCTTTAGAATCTTCAGAATATACTAGAGCCTTAACTTCTACTAATTTCCTAATGAAAGACCTCAAACTACTTATATGCCTTGACATTGTGATTCCATTTTCCTTTTTGAATTTGAACAATTGAAGTTTTAGGAAATTTTTTGTATTGAATGCCTTTGCTCCAAATAGTTTGTTGAGATTATCCCAAATTTTTGCCAATGATTTATCTAAATATACATAATAGCCTTGGATTTATCATCTCTATTGTTCCAATCCAATAACTTAGTAGCCTCTATAGGTGCTTTTTCCTTTCCACTCACTATTCCCCATACATTCTTTTTCATTAATTGCATTTGAATTTTCATTTTCCAAGTATGAAATTAAATCTAGAATACTTATATAACTTATCAAGTACAATCTCCATAATGATATATCCCTTGTGTGTCACTTAATTAATTCATTACTAAAAACCTTATATCACTTCAAATAGAAAAAAAGATGATCATTTTTACTTCATTCTTCACAAAGACATTCATCCTAGAAAAAAATTTCAATGTGAAACCAAAATTTAATTTGTTGGAATTTGACTTATACCATCATACCTTCTCATTGAAAGCTAGAAAATTAGGTTGAAACAAATTTTCACCTTACACTTTTTCTATCAAACTTAGCAACAAACAACTTCGAAATTAGTTTTCTTTGATCTCTTCTCATGTCTCTTTGTTTCTTGTCTACAAGTCTAGTATCATGATACTTTATCCTTCAAATGTCCTTGAAAGGTCTTTTTCCTACAACTTGTGCTATTATTTTTAACTTCCACTTAGGGAAAATGAGACTTTCATAATGAACTTCAATCTTCAAACTTCAAAACACTTACACTCCCACATGAATCAAGAATTACATGGAAATGAGTAGAAGTAGCATCATCATAGTCTCTTCTTGCCACTATACTCTACTCTTCATGTGCAACTCTTCTCTTCCTATGTGGTGGCTATGGGGGCTTCAAACTTGCATTGGACTCCTCCTTGATGTCCTCCTTGGCACCTTCAATAGATCCCTTCTCTCACATGAGACACCTTTCACATATCCTTCAACTGTGCTCTGATACCATATGTTGGAAAATGCTCGATGACTCATTTGATGTAATGCAAAGCATTTAAATATAAGGGAGAAAGCAAGAAGTTGTGAGAAGATGCATAAAATACTTTAACTAAAATAGGTAAGCTGTAATACTTGCTAAAAAAGACCTGTTAACAATATTGTTGGAGTAAATTAATCATCCTTAATTTACTCTAGTGCTTAATGCAAACTTAGGAAAAGATCATCATGTTCTGATCTCAAGTGTTATTGCATTAATCATGCATTTCAATCAGTTAAGTGACTTAACTGATTCATGCATTTTGTTATCTCACTCCTCTCTCAGTCAGAACTCCACCATTGAGGGATAGAATGTTGAGTTCATTTGTGTCTACATAAGGATATTCAATCCTTCATTGTATTCATTTAGTAATCAATAATAATTGTTGTTTCACATATTTTGTTGTGTAATTTCTTTGTGTGCTTGATCTATTATCTCCTAGATCTTCCTAATTCTAATATGGTATTAGAGAAGGAAGGGGATAGTTTCAGGTCTATAGGTGAATCAATTTATTGTATTTAATTTGTTTCTTTCTTCTCTCCTTGTTGACAATCTACAACAAAGATTGAATTGACCCCACTCTCTCTATTGTTGGGTGTTTTAATCTCTGCTTAAAAAATTGTCACCGAGGCCTGATTGGAAGGACATGAGGCATAATTTTGTAGGCCCTTGAGGGTGTACTTTGCACCTGCCTTTGACTCCCACATAGGAGATTAAAGCAAGCCGGATCTTTGTGACAAGGTTGTGATACCTCTGGTCAAGAGGGGAGACTCCATTTCCACATTATTTTGTGCAATTTGATCTGTGCATTTTTTGAGGAGATTGGCATGGTGCTTTTCTTCCTTTATCTTTGTTGTTGTGATGTGACTTGCATAGCAGAGAGGTTGATATTTCTAATAAGAAAGGCCCACATCATCTTTTTTGGGCGCCTCTAATCACCCAACCCTCACCAATCATTTGCAAGCCCATGATTAATGAGACCCCAGTTTGCATTTGCATTTGAAAGGCTGCGAATGTTGTGTGCAAGCCATTGATTTGTCTCAAGCAACATTTGGAGGCATTGTACCTCACCTCACATTCACTACAACGAAATCTTCAAGGTTTGGGCCGTGGCAATTGGTGGAAGCCATGATTGGAGCATTGGCAGGCCACATAAGGCTGTGGGTGCACATAGCCAAAGCCGTGTCATAAGAGGCATTTCATTGGTAATTGGTTGTTGGAGTGCATTCTAGCCACCCTTTCTCAGATCTAGCTGCCTCATTTGTCATTTGTTGTAAATTGGGGTATTTAAATTTGGGACAAAATTGTATGTGGAAGTATGTTATGTGATTTTTAAAGTCACTAATCAATTGTAACATGGGTATGTGCAGGATCATGATGGGCCAAAAAGTGGCGATATGATGGGTATGTTGTTGATGACTTTTCTTTTACCCAAAATTGATGAAATTAAAAGGGTTTTTAAAGGAGATTCTCAACTTTCCACCAATATAAATTTTTCTTTACTTTGAATTTAATAAATAATTATTATTCATTTTCTATTTGAATTATGACTAAAGTCTTGATTAATAGGCTGATTGAAAAACATATATAGCTTTCAAAGGTATCACATTTTTTGAATTTGAAACATGCACCACATTCTATGCTTCACATACTATAGGATTAAAAAAAATGAATTTCATGAAGTTTTGACCAAGTTAAGGTGGTTAGACATATGAGTTTTTATATTTTTTAAAAGTTGTAATAAGAAAATCATAATTAATTATTTACTTGGAAAAAAATACCAAAAAATATGCATCACATTGGGACATGAGTCCTCTACTTATATCTAAAATCTTTATAAAAAATATTATTATTTTATTGTGATTAGGTGGTCGGAATTTCTTATTTTTTCCTTGAAATTTAAGTGCTAATGCATTGAAATTTCAAATTTTCATAAATAATTAAAAAAAACCTAGTAGTTTAGAAACTACATTCAATTTGCTACAGATTCTATTCTTACATATTTTTGAAATAATATAGATAACTTATTCAAATTTTTATGTCAAATTGCTTAACTTTGATTTTTCTAAAATTTTCACCACTTAACAGCTTGGTTTTTGCATGTATATAAAGTTAGCATATAAAGTTAGCCTCTCATGCTAGCATATAAAGTTGACATATAAAGTTACAAATTGTATTTTCCCATCGAAGATGAAGGGTGAGGCTCGGGTTGGAAGGAGGCCAATTCCCTCTCACAATCAAACCCTTTCTATTCTTCTTTTCACCCTGATTCCAACATGTGGTTGGAAGGGAATATTCACCTCTCTAACAGGTTTTTGTTTTTCTTTTCAAGTGTAGTTAATTAAATTAGGCCATTTTTGTAGGAAATTAGCTATTTAATAAATTTTGGTCGGTAGCTCGAAATTGAGTACCATTTTTTGCAAAAGTGAATGATTTTGCATTCTCCATGCATTGGTCAAATTTATTTTGAAAAATGAACTAAGTTATAAGGTGCCAAAATCTGGGAGGGTCTCTCTTTCAACAGTTTCAGGGGTTTTTTTTTGCATTTGATCTTTTGCACATTTAGACCATGTCTACATGTTGCATAATCAATTGTACATATTGTGGGAGCACTTAACATGTGGATGATTTTTTTCCTTATTTCTCTCACACTATCTTTTCACTACTTTGTAAGATTGTAGAATAATCTACTACTATCATCTTTCTAGATCCACCACTTTGGGATGTATATCTACCCTACATTTCATGTCTTTTCGTAGAATCCCATATTGTTGATTTGGATGACACTATTGAGGAAATTCATCTTCTTTTCAATGCCAACTTCATTGAAGTTGCATCAACCTTGTCTTCTTTAGATATTCTTTCTCATGCCTTGCCTACTTTAGCTTCTATAGTGACTGTATTAGATTCTTATGGTTCTAGTTATCATCATAAATCTATGATCCCTGTGGTCCCTATTCTTGAATCTTCATCACACATTAGCTTTGGCTTGGAGATCATAGAGAATTCTATGAAGACATTATGGGCATCATCAACGTCTTTGGATCTTGTGCATTATTCAGAGACATTTTTTCTTTTTGTATGTTCCTATCAGGAATGGGAAGATTACTTGCACACTTCAGTGGTTCGCCTTCTTCCTAAAGGGAGAAATTTGGTTCAACGTTCATAGATTCTCTTTAACATACTTCATTGAGCATCTATGCGCACTACATCATAACTTATGGGGGAATTCCAAGTCTCTCTTTGTATCTCCTATTTTGGGGAAATCTATTGCACTTGCATGACATAAGCAATCCTTTGGGGGTCACATTGAGTCCTCCTCTATCCTTCCTTTTATAGTACAATCATTTCTTTTTCTCTCTTTTGGAGAGGAGTTTTTCCCATGTGGTTTTCTCCTTTTCTCTAGTTGTGAGAGATTTCATGTTGTTCATGGGTACCTCATCAGGCCTTGTAGCTGGGACCCATTCTGCATCCATCATTGCATTCTTTTCCTTCATTAGTTTTTTCTTCTCCTCAGTTTTCATTTAGGGGGGGTGTTGGAGTAAATTAATCATCCTTAATTTACTCTACTACTTAATGAAAACTTAGGAAAAGATCATCAAGTTTTGATCTTGAGTGTTATTGCATTAATCATGCATTTCAATTAGTTAAGTGACTTAACTGATTCATGCATTTTGTTATCTCATTCCTCTCTTAGTTAGAACTCCACCATTCAGGGATATGATGTTGAGTTCATTTGTGTCTACATAAGGATATTCAATCCTTCATTGTATTCATTCAGTAATCAATAATCATTGTTGTTTCACATATTCTATTGTGTAATTTCTTTGTGTGCTTGGTCTCTTATCTCCAAGATCTTCCTAATTCTAATAAATGTTCTACAATATTATGCTAATAGTTAGAAGAGAAGAAAGAATATAAATATCTTGTCTATTTTTTTTAATTAATATACATGTAGGTACAATAATAAAATTATTATCCACATGTATTAAGAGAATAAGTAAAAGGTCAAGGATTATTAGAAACATCAAACAATTATTAGAGGTTTTGAAACTTTCAATTTTTTCCATGAAGCTAAATAATGATTTTTGGTTTCATAGGCTCTTGATTAGAGATGAAATAAATAACTATAATTAAATCTTGAGTAAGAGAATTAGAAGGAAATGATGAAATAGAAGTAGAACTAAGAGAAGAAGATGTGAATTTGAAATAGAAGAAACATACATAAAATCTTCAAGAACATCTAACATATCAAAAAATTAGCTTGAAAAAACATTATCAAATACAATATTTTTATAGGAAAAGAGATATCTAACATGGTTAGATAACTTGTATTTACCAGATAAAGAAAACATGAGGTGTGATTACTTGGGTTCACAAAAATTTAATAGTGGAAATTTATTTTATATTAAACATAACATTTTATAACTAAATGATTTCCTACATCACTTCAATTGAGCAACTTGTAAATGAAAGATGTTTAGATACTATGCTAACATAGAAATAATAAATACATTACCAATAAAAATATATTCTATAAATTAGAAATAAATAATATTTGTTCAACTAAGATATATAAAATAAATAAGAAAATAATATTTTCTAGAATTTTAAAAATGATTTATAGTTTTTTATTTCAAAATTAAAAAATAAATATAATGGTAGCTAGAACAATTTTTTTTTTTATCTCATTGTCTAGGATGCTAGCATATTGCACATACATCCATGCTATGCATATTTGTCTATATGTATATACTACATATTATCATCTTGATCCATAATTAGAGGTTTGCAAATTATCTTGTAAATTAAATCTAATTACAGTAATTTCCTGATCTAATGCAGAATTGCAGGATTATGCTTTTTAACCGTTGAAATTACAATAAGGTATGTGCTTGAAAATCAATTATTGAAAAATAAACTGAATTGAACTAGAGAGAAATTGGACAAAAGAGAGAAAAATGAGATAGAGAAATAGAAGGATCACAACACACAGATTGATAATGGAGTTCGTCCAATGTGGACTACGTCTTTGGGTCCGCTTATCAATGTTGGGACCGCTTATTGATATTGCCAAGAAAAATTATGTTTTTGTTACAATACCCAAGCTTCAAGAACTTGCAATAATCTCTTCACAATCTCTCACTCTTTTACAATTATTGGTGTACAAAAACACCTTGTAAATTCTCCTCCAAAGAATTATTTCTCCCAAAATGAACTTGAATAATTCTCCCTGTTACAATTCTCTCCAAGAAAATTCGCGTACAAAATTCTCCACTCAATAATTTCCAATGTCCCTTTACAAAAATCACCCCTTTATATACACATTTATTTGCTAATATGGCTTTAACCATATTATTTTGCAAATATTGCATATCTCCTGTATAAAAGTAAAAATTCCAAGCATTTCCCCCTTTTACAATAAAAATCACTAATATCCCGTTAGTATAACAAATTAATCTTTCAAAAATAAATCCCCCTTTGGCTTTTATAATTCTAAGCCATACAATTAAAAAACGAACCCCTTTAACTATGGGCCGTTATAATTTGGACTTACAAATAATAAAATCCCTTTTAAATGAATGACTTATAATTCAAGCCTTTAATCCTTTCAGGATTTATTCCTTTAATAATCTTTATTTTAATTCTTATTTAAGCCCCTTAAAATATTATAATTTGGGCTTAAAGGGGTTAATTGTTGAAATATGAGTTTACGGGATTTTTTTCCTCTCCTTGTTTTATGGGTAAGGGAAGAGGATTTTAAGGGATAAAATCCCACCGAATCCTCCTTGAAATAATAAAAATCTTTTAATTTTTAAACCATACGTGTTTTCTTTTACAATATGGTTTAATCCATATTCCTTTTTCCACCATGTCCGTGCCAACTCACCACTCCTGCCACGTCACTACCTACCATGTCAGCTTGTTGATGTCATCAAAGTCAACTAGAGTCAAAATTTTGACCAACCTTTGACTAGCCGTAACTTTCACATACGAGCTCCATTTTTGAAACCGAATATAGTTTCAGAATCAGCACAACGAGCACTATGACTTGACATCATTTTAATTTCATTTTGAGACAATCAATTTTTTTCCTTTTTGAACCCTTGATTTGCTTGTTTGATCAAACCTTTGATTGAGCATAAGTTCTACATACAGACTCCTTTTGAGGCCATTAAAGTTGCGTCAGGATCATGTCAACGAGTTCTACGCATTGATTCTTCTTTGAATGAATTTTGAGACTGTGAAATTTTTAGGTATTTTGGATCCACCTGGATCACATCTATATGTTTGTACTATGTTCCATAGTTTGTATGTCTCAAGAATTAGAATACTCTAAAAATGTAAAATATCAATTGGGTAGTTCCTTCAATCTGTTTTACTAGATATAATTACGTATCAAAAAACTAAAAGGTAGTGAAAATCATATAAAATTACAATAGATAAATTAGTTAGATTTCATTTCTTGAAGACTTCAAATAAATAATGAATCATAATTTTTCTTTACAAATCTCCATGTTGTTAAGTGTTTTTGATAAACCCGTGAATAAAACAAGAGGAGAAATTGTTTAGGTTTTTTTAGGGGCTTTCTTCATTCAAACCCCCACATTGGTATTTCAACCTCCATGTAGAACCAAATAAGAAAAAAATTAATTATATTTGTGCTCTTATCCTATGTACATTAGGGAACCAAGAGAAATAAATAAAATAAAATAAAATAAATGGAATTAACTTTGGTCTATAGGGAAGACTACCATTGTGAATGGAAATAATTAGATAGGTAGTTATTTCACCAAAATTATTTTCCAAAATAAAATCCAAAAATAATATCCAAACCAAAGAAATATTATAAAATAAAAAGATCTATATTACTCAAGATAGTGAGAGCTTGGAGGATTCAAAAGGTGTGTAAGATTCATAGTCCTTTATGATATTCAACTAGTAAGAGCAACAAGCAAGTGTATAGATTCAATAGAAGTTTTGATAGATTTTTCTTAACAGAAAAAGAGGGAGAGCCAAAAGAGATTGAGATGCAAAAATATTATATTTTTCAAATAGAATGAGAGTTTTATTGGGATGTGTATGTGAATACAAAATATTAATTTTTAAATTAGGTCATACAATAAGTGTCATGAAATATCCAAGTGGAAAACTTATCTTTCAAACTAAAGGAGTTTTAGGATACTAATGCATCATGCTCTTTTCCTAGGAAAATTCTCTAGAATTTTGTGTGTTCCTAGAAAAAGGTTAAAAGTATACTGTAGTTAAAATTATAGGAAAGTCTTAGTGTAAGGGAAAAGGCCAATATTTAGGCTCGAGTGAACCTAGAACATGCTACATAAGTCTACAATAAAATGGGTACAAGACAACATGAAATTCTGTGGGTACACAATTTCTTATGTTAGAATAAATTCAAAAATTCACCCTTGATTAATTTATGATATACACTACTCAGGTAAATAATTCTTTGATAGATTCATAATCTTTTATTTGAGAGTTCTCAAGGCCTCTTCTTAGTATCTACAACCTCACTAATTTTACCTTGCTACTATGATAGCTTATTTTTTTGAAGAATATCTCATGCTTGCTTGGAATTTTTCGTTGTTGTAAAATTTTAAAAAATAGAGCGATTTGGTGTCATTTGTATAAAATACATCACTCTAGTATCCTTTTAATTTTCTTTCAATAAATCCTTTTGTTCTTGAGTTAAGGCATTATATACTTCTTGGTCAACAAGTTTTAAAAGCTCATTTTCTACAAATTTCCAAATCTCTCTAAGAGAATATTTCAACCTTTGCTTGGAATTTGTGAAACCTTGGCTCCTAAGCTTGATTTTTATAAATCACTCAAATAATTAAGTTTTTCTAAACCGACCAAGGATAATTCTCCCTTTCTAGTTCAACTAGGCATTGGTACCAATTTGATAACTTGGTGCCATAGGATTCAATTGAACATTTACAATACAAACATATATTTTTGTTCTAAATATGTACGCATATAGTAATAGAAAAGCATTGATTTAATATTAACCATACACAAAACTACACGAATAGAGAAAATAAATTTGATATATTATTAAAAGAACTTTTACGTATACCAATTACAAGGCTAGTGCTTGAATTTCTTAATCTTCATCCTCTCTCCTTAACTCAACTTCTCCTTCCTTCTCTCTAAACATCTATTGTATTTTAAGGAGGTATATATAATGTAATCTTGATATACATAATTTTAACTTCAAGTTTCCTACTTGACTAGGCCACATGATATGGCATTCACTCATGATTTATAATTTAAGTTGTTGCAAGGTGTGCACCCTTGCTCACCTTGTGTAGTGCAGTGCTCGAGTTCGTGACATGGCTTAATCGCCTCTTGTGGATTCATTAACTTTGGTAGTTGTATCAGGCATTAACACATCAATATTTTGGTTCAATGACAACCATCTATGCAACAATTAGTATCAGAGCCTAGGTGATGGGTTCAAACCCCTTTCTTGCATTGGGGGGGATTGTTACAAGGTGTGCACTCTTGGTCTCCTTGTGCTGTGCAGTGCAACACTCAGGTTCGTGACATGGCATAACCACCTCTATTGGATTCATTAACTTTGGTGATTGTATTGAGCATTAACAGGTCAATGTTTTGGTGCAACAACAACCATCTGTGCAACATAAGATTCTAACTTGAGTTTGAACTCCAAGTCTTTAACTTAATTTGACTTGACTTGTGTAATACGATATTACATTTACGAATGACTTGTTCTTCAAGCTTCTAATTTGACTTGACATGACTTTACACAATAAAGACTTGTGTTTTATAAACTAAACTTGTACTCTAGACTTTGCACCAAATTTCTAACTTTAATTTAGCATAGCTTATAATCCTGAATTTTACTCCAAATTTTCACTTGACTTACAATTTTTCTTGATAATAATCTAAATTATAGGCAAACCTTGGTGTAAGGGGAAAATGACAAGGTTTAGGCTCAAGTGGACCTAGAACATGCTATCGAAGTGGACAATAAAGAGGGGACAAGATACAACATGAAATCACATGGGTACACAATTTTTTGTGTTACAATAACTTCAAAATATCACCCTTAATTAGTTTATGATACACACTACTTAGGTAAAATAATTATTTGATAGATGCATACTCTTTTATTTGAGAGTTCTCAAAATCTCTTCTTAGTATCTACAACTTCACTAATTTTACCATGCTACTACCATAGTTCATGTTTTTTGAAGAATCTCCCATGCTTCCTTGGACTTTGTTGTTGTTGTAACATTTAAAAGAGTAGAGTGATTTAGTGTCATTTGTATAAATTACAACACTTTAACATCCTTTTTATTTTCTTTCAAAAAATCCTTTTGTGCTTAAGGCATTATATACTTCTTGTTCAACAAGTTCTAAAAGATCCTTTTCTACAAATTCCCAAAGCTCTTGAGAGAAACATATTGTCTTCATCTTATTTCTTCAATGATCATGATCTTTCCCATTAAAATGGGGATTTGTTGCTATAGACCACTATAATCCATTGATGAAACTCTCGAAGATAATACCTTGAAACATTTATCTTAAATATGCCCAAGTTTAGCTTTTGAGCACTCTAAGAGAATATTTCAACCTTTGCTTGAAATTTGTGAAACCTTGGCTCCTAAGCTTGATTTTTTTAAATCACTCAAAATAATTAAGTTTCGCTAAACCAACCAATGATAAATCCCCCTTGCTAACTCAACTTGACTTTGACACCAATTTGATAACTTGACCCTTATGAATTTGATAAAGAGAAGCATGTACACCTTGATTAAATCTAGAATCCCATATGATTCACTTGAAAGCGTATAATACAAAAGATCATATTGTTGTTCTAAATACATGCATAAATTAATAGAAAATGATTCATTGATTATTGTCTATACACAAAAATGCATAAATATAGAAAAACATATTTCATATATTATTAAAAAATAAATTAGACTACTGCTTGCATTTCTAATCTTCATCCTCTCTCCTTTACTCCACTTCTCTCTCCTCTTTAAACATTAATGTTTTTCAAAAAGGTATACATAATATAAGTAATATACATAATTTGAACTTCAAGTTTCCTACTTGACTTGGCTACATGCTATGACATTCACTCAGGATTTGTGTTTTAAGCTTCTAACTTGACTCGAACACTGTGTCTTTAACTTAATTTAACTTGACACGACTTTGACTCATAATCTTGACTTGTACTCTAAACTTATGCTGCAAATTTCTTACTTTATTTTAGCATGGCTTATACTCCTGACTTTTACTCCAGATTTTTGACTCCTTTTGACTTATACTTGCATCATTAATATATGTAAACGAAAAAAAAATGTGAGTTACAAATCACATTTTCGAACACAGCTAACCGAAATGTATAACAAAATAGAGTCATGGAACTTTAAGCCCTCTTAAGGGCGGAGGAATCGGCTAGTTCGGGAAACGGCACTTTTTCCTTATCTCTCCCTGCGATCCTGTCAACACGTCAATTGAACCCATCTTTACCATTGCTTGTCCAAACTTCTTCCTCCAAACGCTTGGATACTTGGCGTAAATTTTCACCTGTCGGGAGGTGGCTTCGTCTGACATCAACGCTTGATCAGAATTCAACAGTCCAAGATGGTATTCCAAATTTACATAGTAATTCACGTCTAGCTTAGTTGGAGTGAAAGGATCCAGTGCAGCATACATGTCAGGTGAAGCCGAAGGGGGGCATTTGGCCTTGAGCTGAAGGGCATAGTTGCAGTCCATGGAAGGGTCTTGACCACTGCTGCCTTTGAAGAAGTACAGACGATCTACACTGAATCCAGTACAGTGAGAAACCCCAATTGAATGGGCCCCTGTAAAAGAGAGAGATTATTTATATGAGGCATAATCTAGAAGTGTTTTGATGCTTTCATAAAGCATTATTAGCCACTATTAGACCTACCTGAGAGAGTGACCATGTCCTCCTGTGACAAATTCTTTGAAGCAAAAAGTTGAGTTAACTGGTCTACACCAAATGAGGGACAAGGCAGATTCCCCGGGGGCTCGTATGCGAGAGATATCCTTCCGTCTCTTCGTCCTCCTTCAACCGCCCAAAATAACCCACCAGCCTGAATTTGCATTCGTTGTAAGATATCTTAAAGCCATTACTTTATTTTTTATTAGTAAACATTTTTTAAACTGGAGTTATGAATTAGAGAGGTCATAAATAAAGGACTGGTCTGCAAGCACATTAGATCAGTGAAAGCATAGTGTCGAGGATCACAATAACCTAACGAAGACTTGAACCCTCATGATCATAACAATAGTACTACCACTTAACCATTACACTATAAGATGAACCCCTATATTAAGCCATTATTCCTGCTACGTAATCCTAACATTGTTATTAATCTTAATAATACATACTTGGTAAGCACTATCTCTTGCAGCGTATGCCGCTATGTCAGCACAAGAAACCACTCCTGGGCACTTGGCTTCCAGTTTGGACTTCGCTGAATCAATTACGTTGTAGCCCGTCGGGTTTAGATTGTTGACAAAGGAGTCCTTTTCCGCTATGTTATCTGCTGTGGAATTAATGAGGATTGATCCATCGCAACCCTACAATTCGTCATCCATCACTCTTATTAATTAACATAATCAATCATGAAATAAGGAATGGAATTCAAGATAAGTATATTGCAGAATACTTACTCTTACAAAGCAATCATGGAAGTGCAATCTTATAAGAGCAGCTGGTACAGCAGGATTTGATTTAGCAGCTTCGACAACAGTTTCATTGATAATCTCCTCAGCCTCAGGGCATGTTTGGCGATAATAACCCACCTTTAACCCATGCCCATAAGCTGTAATAGATAAATGTAATATGAACAAAGAAATAACCAGCAGACTCGCTTCCATTTCAGAACGGTAGTCGGAGTACTGTCGAAATGAGGGAAGAAAGTTAGCGGAAACAGTTTTGGCTATGCAGTAGAGGAGGGAGGAAGGATGTTGTATTTAGCACCAAGATCCATGAATTGTTTTCATAAAGTCAATACGGTGTACATACTTCTACTAAGAATTGTTATGCCTGTCCTTTTCGTTTGAATTTCTCCAATAGATGATACATCGCCTCCAGTGGAAGCTTCTAACGCTAGGTTCGACTCACACATCTCCACCAGGCGAAGCAACGCATTACAGCCTAGACTTATCTATAATCTCAGCTCATTCTCTTTCCAGTTGCTCCATATGGATTTTGAACCGCAAGAATAACGTATCTGATCTCATTGAATATGACAAGGACATGGTAGGTTACCCTTAGATTAGTTCAAAGAGACTACTACGTGCTTTAAAATTTCCTTCCATCAATCGACTCCGTCATGAATGATAGTTAACATAAGCAATTTACCAAGTCTAACAAATCCTAAGAAAATATAAAAAGGTAAGAAAAACAGATAACTGTTTACATCTATCTGTAGTTTTGGTGCCATCTTGCTTTGTCAGTTAATACTTGGAACTTTTCAAAAAAATTTCTTAATAATTGTAGTTCAAATAAATCAATTGAAAGATGTATATATTCAATCAAATTTTATCTTTACATTTGTTAGATATGGTATTAACATTTACACATGTGAATTAATTATACTTTATTTTGATAGTACTTTCTCAACCCCTTGTATGTAGTTTTGGTATCTTCTTACCCAAACAATATGTCTCTAAATCTTTGCCTCCAACAAATTTTCCTTTATAGTAGCAATGTTAGGTCTTAGAATGCTTATTATTAATGCTACTTACACAAATTTTGTTCAGGTCATCAAATTTTTATAAAAAAATTCAAATGGATTTAATTTAAAAATATTAGAATGAAATTATATTCATAAATTAGAGAATCTTAATTTAAGCATCTAAAATAACAAATTTTAGATCGTTGATTAAAAATTAAGGCTTATAATTTATTCATAATGATATTACATTTTGAATATGTTCAAATATATCATGATTATCTAAAATTTTATAGTTAATAAAATAACTGAAAGGAGTTAATGTGAAAAGAGTTATTACCAAGCTAGCTAGTGTTTATCTTATATAGGAGGGTCCTATTCACAATATTGTTAAGGAAACTTGGGAGAAATCAATTTTGTCTTAGCTCATGTGGACTCACCATGTGTCCATATACTTTTCAATGTGGGGGCATAACATAAGGGTGAAAAATTCACACCTAGTACTTTTCAATATTCATTATGCACACTTGGGTTGGTTGTCCCTAATGTAATTACTATTATCAAAGCAACATTTTTATGTAAAATTTTACAATTAACCTAATATTTTAATTAACATAACCACACATCCTAGATCTAATTTCATATTTTTCTATTTTTTTATTGTAGATTCAACCTATATGTACTATTTTAAACATGGTTGAAAAATACAACTATAAAATTGACCCCCCAAATATCCAAACTAAAATTGATTTTAGGAACTATCT
The DNA here is from genome assembly GCA_007258455.2 of Sequoia sempervirens. Taxonomy (NCBI): domain Eukaryota; kingdom Viridiplantae; phylum Streptophyta; class Pinopsida; order Cupressales; family Cupressaceae; genus Sequoia; species Sequoia sempervirens. The sequence continues at coordinate 379,155,215 of VDFB02281492.1, read as the reverse complement.
AATTTAATCCTATCTAGAAATTATTTAACAAATTCACAATAAAATATTTAAATTATAGTTCTAGGATGTTATATACATAAAAAATACCTAGTTAATTTTAATAATCTATAGAGAACATTCAAAGATCTAATGGGAATTTACTCATCATTAAATATCATATATAAATCATAGGAACCTTCATTTCTAGATGCAATATTTTCAAAATCATTCAAAATTATTAAATTGATCGGAAATTGATGGGTGCAAGTAGGCTCCCATACCTAGATAAACAAACTCTAATAGTGAGTCTAGGTATCACTAAGTCTAGAAAAGAAATTCAAATAAAATATTAAAAGATAGAATAATAGGGTTAAAGGATAATTACAATTGCCTAGTGAAATTTTTTTTTCATATCAATTGTAGACACCTATATCCAACCATACCCCACCACATCTAATTTTAGCCTATCCTAAACCATTAATTAACTAAATATATATTATTTAAATTAATTATTCTCATCCTTTATCCTAATCCTTAGTTAAATTAAATATTTACTATTTATTTAAATATTTCCCTTTCACATGATCTCAATAATTAAATTAATTATCCTTTATCATCTATCCCAGTCTATTTAATCCTAGCCCTTCATCTTGTTCACATGGATCATAATCTAAATTTGTCTTCATATGACAAATGTACCCTTCACATGTCTAACTAACTTCTTGTCTAGATTAATTGAACCTAGACAATTATCCAAAAGTTAAATTAACTTTTTATCTTATCCACTCATCTCATTTAACTTCTTAATCCTAACCATTGCCATAATTTTTTTTGTCCTTATCCCAATCTTTAACCTACATTGTAACTTGTCACATGATTGGATCCTTGATGCAAATCCTAATTTCCCCTCAATCATAGCCATCCATCATCAATCATTTCTATCCATTGATTTTTCCTCTTCAATACTCTATATCTAGAGGGTCTCATCCTTCATCAAATCCTCTTGTGATTCAATCTTGAGTTATCATACCTACATGCTATCATTTTGATCTATCACTGGCAAATCATATCAAGGTTATGCTAGAACATTAAACAATACACATATCAACACCAAAGAGAAAACCAAGTAGAATAAGAGTGTACTCCATTTTTACTCATCAATGACAAAAGAAAAGATTCTAGGTGAAGGTATTGTGCTTTGTATTGCTTTATCTTCTTTTGTTTGCATTAAATCTTTTCTACCTCTTCATCAATGACCTTCACAATCATCTAATGAACCTTTTTTTCATGTCAATTATATGTAGGATAGTTTATTTGACAAAAATAAACTTATAAAATAAGTGAACTACAAAAATAAAATCATATATAAGAAAATATTCTCATATAAGAAAAATGATAAAAAATAAATACATAAAAAATACAATTATTAAATGAACTGAACCAATGGAAACAATATCTATTCTAAAATCTAATAGTGCTACTTCGAATGGAATGATTTTTTTTGAGGCAAAGAATTAGGAAAATATAGGTAGATATTTTGAACCAGAGGAACATGACAAGATAAGGACATGGTAGATAACATTTTAAAGTTTCCTTCCATCAATCGACACCGTGAAAAATGGTAGCCAACGTAAATATTTTAACTGAGTCTGACAAATTCTATGAAAATATAGAAAAGTAAAAAAAACATAACTATTCTTTAATTGAACACGTGGCTATGGAGAAGATTTTGTTTGTATGCAGCTCCATTGTCAAGGAAAAGCTTGACGACTAAAAGTTGAGTTGTCTATGAATAATAAGTCTTCTGTGAGTGGACCCCGTGAAATCTGTTAATACGACATAGAAGTCAGAAATAGAGCTTTCTCAGTTGTATTATTTCTAAGGTTTTACTTTGGTTAATAAACATTTTGCATCAAATTTATTAGATTTTTTTTATATATAAATATTATTAATATGTTTGCTTCTTGTTTAGATCATTTAAATTTGTGAGGAAAAATGTTTGTTTTTAGTAATTCTATTTCAAATAGATTAATTGAAAGATTTACATGCTTAATTAAATTTTTATATGTTTATGTTTGTTAAATATCATATGAATTTTAGTGTATGTCAATTGGTTATTCTTTATTTTTGTTGTATTTTCTCAACTTTCCAATTTATATGTAAGTATGTAGTTTTGGTATCATCTTGCTTGACTCATATTTTCTTGAACCTTTGACTCCAAAAAAACTTCCCTTTGTAATAACAATGTTAGGTTTTAGAATGACTATTGTTTCAATTGATTCATTACCTTTGAAATTTCTATCAATGGTTTTATTTTTGTAATGTATCTATTTTTTATTGTGAAAAATAATTTCATATGTCAAAGAAAAATGCAAGCAACCTTCTCATTCATGACATGATGCTAAACCATCAACCTATCAAAACACTCAACATGTTCATGTGCACTTTCTTTATGAGGGTAAAAGGTAAGGCTCCACCTAATATAAAATTTAGGAGATCTACGGAACTCCCCTTGAAAAGGAAAATGATTAACCATTTAACTAGAACCACCCAAATTTAACTTACTAAAACTATGTAACTAGCGATATGCCTATGTTTTTAACACTTATCTTGATTGCCTTTGTTCTAGTGCCAATTGTGTGGCTTTTGATTATGCATAGGGCCAAGACTCAAAAATCAAGAAATACATTCCTCCCTTGAAAGGAAATTAAACCTCTCCAAGGTCTCTAAGGTACCAAGTCTTTGTATGACTAGATAACTCAAAGAAACAGATTAGCTCTAATAAATGACTTATGGTGTATGCAAGAGCACTTATGTTAATATGGGTTAAATTGATCTTCAAGGATAGACCTCAATCTAATACTACCCTATAATATCTTGAAAACTTATAAGAGAGAGGAAAATATAAGAATATAAAATCAAAAAATTAAAAAAATTAAAATAAATATGAAAGAAAATAAGGAAAACTATCTTGTCAAATCTAGAAGTAACCACTAACTTGCCATATTTTTACTTGGAAAAAAAATGAAAAATTCTTAGCAATCCATCACTATAACTCAAAGTGAATTCTTGATTGATGGGAGAGTTTAAAGGAACTAGTAAAACAAATGATATTTTTTGTTAATAAGAAAAATAAAAGGAATAATCACCAAACATCTTGCATAGATTATAAGGAGTGAACTTACAAATAGAAATGCATTCAATCCTAATTCATTCTTTACAAATAGAAAGTCTAGCAGATTAGGGTGTGTGAACAAAGATGAGATGCTAAAAAGTTTATAACATTTTTAATTCTTCAAAATGCTCCTCATTTTTTATAAACATAATGTATGTGATGAGTCCAATTTATGGCTTAATTTTGATAGAGTTTATTATCCATTTGTTGTTGTTATCATAGAATTTGATACTTGGATGTTGAAATTTTCATGTTATTTCCTCAAAACCATAGACATTGGGCATAAGTTTATCTTTGTGACTTTTAAATGACATTAACATGCTATGTGAACTATCTATGTTAATTTTACATGTGGATTAATGAATGTTACTTTAAGATAGTTATAGATATGCAATTGTTGTGCATGCTAATGTTTTCATGCAGATATAATTAGAGCCTACAAAATTGAGGAAGATTCTGCCAGCTGGTCATTCACCATAAAGGTCAACAAGATGATCATTCAAAGGTCAATGGAGGGAAGACTCTCAACGGAGGGAAATTCCTAGTTCAAATCAAAGAATTGTAACTTACTTGTAAATGGTCATAATAGTTTGTTGAGTGAATATGGGAAAACCAGCTTGACCAGATTCCACGCATGCATAACCTCCTTTCCACTTTCTATGCTTTCCATATAGTGGCGTCCTAATCTGTTGGAGTTGACCACCTTGCTAGGTAGTTAGTAGTTTTTTCTTCTATAAATAAGACTCAGATGATCCTTCTCAAAAGGTTGATTGATCTGATGTTGTAAGTTCACATTCTTAGTTTTTCAGTAATACAGTTACATGGGTCTATTGTAATCATGCGTTTCAATGAATAAAATGAAATTATAAGTTTGTTGCATCTGAGTTTGTCTTAAGGGATACTCATCCAAGGGGGACCACTTGGTGAGAATTCCATCCTCAATCTCAGTTATTACTTTTCTATTCAGCAATAGTTACGAATCTGGGAACTATTTGTTCCTATAGCCACTAGAATTTCATTATATGACTGTTCTTGTAGCCAAAGCAGACAGAGTAGTTTCTTGTCTGTTTGCTTAGATTTTCATTTCTATCATGCACTTTAGCTTAGTATAGTTGTTGGTTGATGTTTAGTACTTATGTTACTTCTCTCTAAGCAATTTACTTTCAACATTATGTCTTTCTTAAGCTGTAGGATGACTATGGCTAATATGGATTCCTACTGCACATATCGTGATGACCCATTTGAAGTTTACATCCTTGGATTGACAATTAAATGAACCTTCATAATGATTAAGATAGCTATTTAGATTAGATGTCCAATCTTTGAATTACAACTTTAAGGGCTTAGTTTTTAAGTCATTGTAGGAGGCCAACATTTTTGGCACTATTGCCAGGGATGGTGTCAAACTAGGAAGTTCTTTGGAGTCATTGATAGTTTCTTTCTTGCTGTAATATTTCTGAATTTTGTTCTTAGTATACCCCTCATTTAGGAAGTAATGACCCCCCTATTCTCTCACCAATTCTTTGTGTAAGTTGGTTGATGCTAAGTTGATACCACATGCATAAAGGAAGGAGAAGAGATGGTTATGGGAGATTCCTTCCTAATTATCTTGATCCATTTTAGCTAGAAGAGATTCCAAATCTGCCAGGAGACAAAGAAGAAGAAGAGCCACACCTTTTTGCTGATGCATTTCCCAATTTAACTATTTCTGAAAATTCCCCGGAAGATCAAAATCTGATTGAGAACCCATTTGCTTTGGAACTTTGCCAAGCAAGCATGAGTGATGCAAATAAAAATAGACCTAACCAACCAAATTTTCCATTCCCCATTTCCCATTAGAATGAAGTTGACAACCTCAAAAATATCCCTGCTTTAGTCCTTCCTAAGTTCTATGGACTTGTCATAGAAGACCCTGATACTTTCTTATTTGAGTTTGATATCCTCTACAAAAGCTATGACTATACCACTGATGCTCATAGGCTTAAATTGTTTCCTACTGATGCAGGAGCATCCAGTGGTGTAAGGGCAATCTTGCATCACCCAAAAAAAGTTAAATTTTAAGTTTCTCAATTTTTAGATGTTTTTACATTTTTGGATACCCTTTTCGTCATAATGAAATTCCCAATTTATGGTTTTTATTTTCTATTCCTGGGTTGAAAGATATTGCAGTTTTAGTTTCCTAGATTTGCACTTGAAAATCTTCTGAGTTAGATTTGAGGCACTTAGAGTTCCTGGATCAACCTTGAAACTTGAAAAAATTGGCATAGCTGGTTTTGAGTGCATTATTGAGTTTGAGACCTTTCCAATGGTTCAAACGGTTCACGAATCAGAGTCCCAGATCAAAAGTTATGGCCTCGGGAAGTTGGCACACTTTCTAGAAGATACTATTACAAATGTTCTTTTGAAATTTGAACTTCAAGTTGTAATTTTTCAGCGCCAAACTGCCTAACTCAAATTTGAATGTTGTTTTGGCTCCAAACTAAAGAGGAGCTCTCTTTATGGGTGGGTTTCTAATTTTTGGGTAACTTTTTGGGGACAAGCTCGCATATTGCGAAAGGGTGATTCTGTAACTTGCATGTGTTGTAGAACTTGGGGATTTGATATCCTCTGCATGTAAGATGCTCCATTTTCTGAATAATGAAATTATTCTCTTATTTGTGGGTTATTTTCTAAGTCTCGGGGTGCGCCCTCATCAAGTGGTATCAGAGCAAAGCTTTCTTGAGTGTGTGGACAGATCACCGATCGTGAGACAGTTCGCACTAGGACCATGGTTGTGGGTTGAGGTCAAGAAAGATTCCTCCAAGAGTGATGTCTAGTAGGCATGGTGGTGCCAAAGGTAGTCGAGGCGGTAGAAATGCTGGTGGAAGAGATGTACTGGCAACCCTCCCAAGACAGATTGATGCGTTATAAGAGCAGTTGAGAAGAGGGTTAAACCTGTGGGAGGAAAGTGAGGATGAAGGAGAGGAAGAAAGTTCAAATGTAGAAGAAGAAGATGCAATTGATCAAGACCAAATGCGGCTAATAAGGGCCATTTCGAAGATCGGGAAAAGACCCAGAGTAGAAGTCCCCAATTATTCTGGAAGTTTGAACTTGAAAGACTTGATCGATTGGATCAACGAGCTAGAAGAATATTTTGAGTATGAAGAAATAGAGGACCCAGATCGGGTTAAGTTTGTGAAAATGAAGCTGAAGGGACATGCTAGTATTTGGTGGAAAGAGGTCCAGTTGGAAAGAAATCGAAGAGGAAAAGGAAATATCACTAGATGGGATTGCATGGTAGAGAAACTGAAGAAGCAGTTCATACCAATGGACTACGAGTTAGATCTGTTGAAGAAATTACAAGGGTTGAAGCAAAGAATCAGATCTGTGAAAGAATATACTGAAGATTTTCACAAGATAATCATCAAAATGGGCCACACAGAGGCCAATAAGGAGAAGGTAGCCTGATATCTTAATGGGTTCGACCGAGCATTCAGAAGGAGTTAAGCCTATTCAGAATGACCACCATTGAGGATGTGTATCAGTTTGCTCTGAAGGTGGAAGAGAAGTTGAACAAAAGATTTGATGGCAAGCAAAAAGGATGATGAGGTCAAAGTGGAAGGGGCAGTGGAAGATCTTCAGGAAGCCGAAATGATGATGAAAAGAAAAGTGAAGATGTGGGTACCAGCCGAAGCCAAAGGAATGACAACTTCTATCACCCTCGTGATCAAAATAGTGGTGATCAAAGAGGTAGAGGATTAGGGAGATATGGACAAGGATCTGGAAGAGGTGGTTTCAAAGGAACATGTTTCTAGTGTGGTGAAGAAGGGCATCGAGCCTATGAATGTTGACAATACCAAGGAAGGGCAGACAAAAGGCCAGAAGGTTGTGGAAGGGTTGCACATGCAGATGAGGAGGCCCAATCTGAACATTCAGATGATGCTGAAAGGGGAGAAGCCCTAGTGATTAGGAGAGCCTTGGTGACTGAGGAAAAGGAACCAGAACAGAGGAAGAATTTGTTTCGCATAAGGTGCAAGTGTGAAGGAAAATGTTGTGATGTCATTATTGACGGTGCGAGCACCGATAATCTGGTGTGAGAAGATATGGTCACAAAGTTGAAGCTGAAGAGGGAAAGACACCCACATCCGTATCAGATTACCTGGTTGCAGAAGGACCACAAAATTTTGGTCAATGAGCAGTGCCTAGTAAAGTTCAATATTGGGAGCTACCATGATGAGGTTCTCTATGATATCATCCCCATGGATGCATGTCACATGTTGTTGGGGAGGCCGTGGCAGTTCGATAGGTGAGCTATACATGATGGCTATGAAAACACTTATTCCTTGACAAAGGATGGGGTTCATCACAAGTTGAAACCCCTGAAGGAGACCGAAGAAAAGGTATGCAGTACTGCTAGAATTTGTTATGTAGATGGAAGAAATTTTTTAGATGGTATGAAGCATGAGCGTGTGTTATACATTAATTCATGAGTGAGTAAGGAGGATAGTGAGAAGGTTCCAGAAGAAGTTTCTGGGATGTTGGATGAGTTTCAGGATATTGTTTCTGATAATGTATCTGAGGGTTTACCACCTTTAAGGAAGATCAGTCATTAGATTGACTTGATTCCTAGAGCTAGTTTGCCAAATAAGGTAGCTCATAGAATGACCCCAGCAAAAAATGAGGAGTTGAACAGACAAGTTCAAGAGTTGTTGAGAAAGGGTTTGATACGGGAGAGTTTGAGTCCATGTGCAGTACCTGCAGTACTAGCACCAAAGAAGGATGGGGAGTGGAGGATGTGTACACAAATTCCCAAGCCATAAACAAGATAACAATCAAGTACAAATTTCCCTACCAAGCATGGATGACTTGATGGACTTTTGAGTGGAGCTTAGTATTTCGACAAAGCATTGATTCAAGAGTGGATATCACCAGATCCGATTCGGTGAGAGAGAGATGAATGGAAGACTGCCTTCAAGACCAAAGAGGGCCTGTACGAGTGGTTAGTCATGCCTTTTGGGCTAACTAATGCACCGAGCACATTTATGTGGCTCATGAACGAGGTACTAAAAGAATTTCTGGGAAGTTTTGTTATTGTGTATTTAGATGATATTTTGATTTTCAGTAAGACGTTGGATGAGCATCCGATGCATATTTGGAGAGCCTTTGAGAAGTTAAGAGAAGAGAAACTGTTGATTAATTTGAAGAAGTGCAGTTTTGTGAAGAGTGGTTAGCGTACTCCTGTGGCCTGTTGTCCTCAAAAGAGAAGGTCTCAAGATGGACCCGCATAGCTGCGAAGGCTATTCCTCGAATGGCCTACCCCAAGAATTGCCACCGAGGTGAGATATCATGGTTTTGTTAGTTTTATGTTCATTAGAAACTTCAAGAGAGTTTGTGTGACCCCCGGACCAAACAATGAGGGGATAGAAAAGAATTCAAGTGGAGCACTGGAGCGGCAAAGAGTTTTGAACTGTTGAAATAGAAGGTAACAGAGCAACCTATTCTAGCCCTCCCAGATTTCAACAAGGTGTTTCAGGTGGATTGTGATGCTAGTGGTTGTGCCATTGGAGCAGTGTTGAGCCAAGAAGGTAAGCCCATTGCCTATTTCAGTGAAAAGTTAAATAATGCCAAGAGAAAGTATTCTGTATATGATCAGGAATTTTATGCAATAGTTCAAGCATTAAAGAAATGGAGACATTATTTGTTGCCGAAGGAATTTGTTCTATATACTGATCATCAGGCCTTGCAGTACCTAAATAGTCAGGGAAAATTAAATCAGAGGCATATGAAATGTGTAGAGTTTTTTTAGAGTTATACCTTTGTTTTGAAACATAGGAGTGGGAAGTCAAATAGGGTTGCAGATGCCTTAAGTAGGAGGCATACATTGATGGCAAAGATATAGATTGAAGTGGTTGGGTTCAATGAACTTAAGACACTGTACGTAGAAGATCCTAATTTTGCAGAGGCTTGGAAAGATTGCAAGGAACTTGTTACAGTGGACAGGACAAGGTGGCTGGATTTCATACTCCAGGATGGCATGTTATTTAAGGGAAGTCAATTGTGTATCTCGGAGAGTTCCATGAGGGAGAACCTGATAAAGGAGAAGCATAGTGGAGGAATGGCAGGACATTTTGGTTGGGATAAGCCCATTGCCATTATTAGTGAGCATTATTATTGGCCTTAGTTGTCATAGGATGTGAAGAAGTTTGTAAAAAGCTGCAGGGTATGTCAGATGGCTAAAGGAGTGAGCCAGAATATAGGCTTATATCAGCCCTTACCTATACCAGAGAGGCCATGGGAGGATATAAGTATGGACTTTGTTCTTGGTTTGCCAAGGACACAACAAGGAATGATTCAAATTTTGTGGTGGTTGATAGGTTTTCAAGATGCACACATTTCATCTCCATGTTAGAAGACCCATGATGCCCCACATTAAGCTGACTGGTTTTTCAAAGAGGTGGTGAGGCTACATGGTCTCGCCAAAGAGTATTGTTTCAGATCGTGACACCAAATTTGTGGGGTACTTTTGGAGGACCTTGTGGAAGAAGCTGAAGACAGAGTTGAAGTTCAGTTTTGCACACCATCCACAAACAGATGGGTAGACAGAGGTTGTTAATAGGAGTTTGATTAACCTACTGAGATGTTTGGTAGGAGATAAACCCAAGGGATGGGACTTGATCTTACCCCAGGAAGAATTTTCTTATAACAATTCTATCAACAGAAGCACTGGTAGATCACCGTTCCAGATTGTGTATGGAGGTAGCCCCAGAACAACTCCATAATTGAGGAAGATGGACCAAGAGAAGAAAATAAGTGCTAAAGCCAAATATTTTGTAGAGCACATCAAGAATATACATGAGAAGGTACGAGAACACATTAATAAGATGAATATGCAATATAAGGCTAAGGCAGATCAGAAAAGCAGGAATAAGGAGTTTCAGACTAGTGATGAAGTAATGGTCCACTTGAGGAAAGAAAGATTTCCTGTGGGAACCTATAACAAATTGAAGATGAAGAAATTCAGTCTCTATAAGATTTTGAAGAAGCATGATTCAGGGAATGCATATGAGGTAGAGTTGCCTGATGGAATCAACATTTCCCATGTGTTCAACATTTTAGATTTGATAGAGTATCATGAAGGTGGAATAGAGGAAGCACCAGCAATAGGGCAGTATGGCATTTCAGCACCTACTTTAGAAAGGGAGGAGATTGAAGCAATCTTGGATAGTCATGTGGGAAGGAGTACCAGAAATATGCAGTATGAAGAATATTTGGTGAAATGGAGAGGAAGGCCTGTGGAAGATTCATCCTGGCTATCTAAGGCAACGGTTGACCGGTTTGGTTTTCCTCAACCATTTAAGACATAATAGGTCACTTCTCAAATTACCTTGGATGTCTGATGCAAGAGCATCCAGTGGTGTAAGGGAAATCTTGCATCACCCAAAAATAGTTAAATTTCAAGTTTCTCAGTTTTTAGATGTTTTTACATTTTTGGATACCCTTTTCGTCATAATGAAATTCCTACTTATGGTTTTTATTTCTTTGTCTATGGTTAAAAATATTGTAATTTTAGTTGCCCAGATTTGCACCTAAAAATCTTTCGAGTTAGATTTGAGGCACTTAGAGCTCCCGGATCGGCCCCAAAAATTGCAAAAATCGGCGTAGCGGATTTTGAGTGCGTTGTTGACTTTGAGACTTTTCCAACGGTTCAAACGAAACCAAGGACCGGTCCCGGAATCAAAAGTTATGGCCCCGGGAAGTTGGCACTTTTCTAGAAGATACACCAAATGTTCTTTTGAAATTTGAACTTCAAGTTGTAATTTTTCAGCGCCAAACCTCCTAAACTCAAATTTGAATGTTGTTTTGGCTCCAAACTAAAGAGGAGCTCTATTTATGGGCGGGTTTCTAATTTTTGGGTAACTTTTTGGGGACAAGCTCGCATATTGCGAAAGGGTGATTCTGTAGCTTTTTGTAACTTGCATGTGTTGTAGAACTTGAGGATTTGAGATCCTCTGCATGTAAGAAGCTCCATTTTTTGAATAATAAAATTATTCTCTTGTTTGTGGGTTATTTTCTGAGTCTCGGGTTGCGCCCTCATCACCTACCACCTTGAAAGAGGCTGCATTAAGATGGTTTATTAGCCTAGGAAGAAATACTATGGAAACTTGGGATAGCATGAAGAAAAAGTTCCTTGAGAAATACAAGGAATATTGTAGGGGCAGTGACATGAGAGGATATGATATCTTTAGGATGCAATAGAAGGAAGATGAGAGTTTGGAGGATTATATTTCAAGGTTTTTGTTTTTCCTGTAGAAATCTCCACATCATACACTCAATCAAGAGTCTCAAAAGCTACTATTCTTGGGAGGAATTAATGAGAGTTGCATTGAGGCTTTAGACCTGATGGGAGGAGGAGATATCACCCAAGCTCCTTGGCAAGATATTAAGAAGCTATGTCAGAACTATTCTAAGGAAGCTTTAAAGAAAGGGAGAGCTTACCAATCCTCTATGGGTAAGACATCTACTAGTGGAGTTTCAAGGATGGAGATTACTCACTTGTTGACAGAATTTAAGAAGGGCATCATAAAAAATTTGGCTACTCAGCTGGATACACTTCAAGCTAAGAATAAACATGAGGTAGAGGAAATGTTGGCAGAATATTTCCCTCATTGCAGACAAAAGAAAGACTGCAAATGCAAGATGGTAGCTAACATTGACAGTAAGTAGGTCTCACATGAGTTCAAGCCAATCCAAGGTGAAGATGATCAAGTCTACTACATTGCACAAATGAGGCGATGGGATCCAAGACAAGGTATGCCACCAGATCCATTATATTTTGTTGGGCCACATTTTAATTCTTATTCATTTGGTAACCAATGGCAACCCCCATATCCATCCAATTATGGAGGATATCCACCATAGCCTTGGAATAAACCTCCAAATACCTGGCCCAATCGCCAAAACTCTCCACCCTAGTGGCAACAACTTTAGGGGAATTAGCAGTAGTTCTAGGGAAATTGGTAGCCACCTCTAGGAAACTGGCAGCAAACATCCCAATGGAGGGGAGGACAACAATGGCTAAACCAGACAACCAGTTACATGTAGCCACCTTCTCAACCCCAACAAACTACTATAATTCCTCCTCCTATTAGCTCAAGTTCAAACACACCTAGACCTACTCAGCTACTAGCTCAGCCCACACCTAACCCAAATAACAAACCACAACAACAACCAGTCTATTCTACTAATTCAAATCAATTTCCTACATATGATGTGAGTGTAAGTGACATCCACTTGCATTCAGGAACTACTTTTCCAACTCCTTCCACACCTATCATCACCGAGCTTCCCGTGGAAGAAGAGGAGCCTCTGAATGTCCCCATTTAGCCAAGTGTACCTAAAAATCCTAAACCATTCCTAGTTCAATAGGCTGAAGAAGAATCACCATTTCCTCAGAGGTTAGAAATTGTTAAACAAAAGGAAGAGAAGGAAACAACCTTTGAAATTTTAGATTAGTTGAAGCATATATGTGTCAAAATACCTCTATTTCAGGCCATAAAAGATGTTCCCATATATGACAAAGCAATTAAGGAAGCATGCTTCAAGAATCCAAGAAGGAAAAAGAAAGACCTTACAGTTCATGTGGTGGAATAGTTGGCTGACATCATGCCTGAGAAAGTGACTATTCCCAAATACAATGACCCAGGTAATCCTGTAGTATGAGTTGTTATAAACGAGATCCAAATAAAGAATGCTTTAATTGATTAGGGAGCAGTAACAAATGTGATGAATAAGGATATCCTACAACAACTAAACATTGTAAGAATGAGACCTACTCCTACTATCCTACAGCTTGCTGACAGTTCCATTGTTAAACCTGATGGTATAGTAGAGGATCTTGTGGTAACTCTAAACTCTTGGGAGTACCCAATAGATTTCATGATTCTTTCTCCTAAAGCTACACTAGGCGGGTATCCCATTATTCTTGGAAGGCCATGGTTAGCAACAATAGATTCCTATATTGGATGTCAGTCAAGATCTAAATGACCATTTCTGATGAGAAGAGTACCAAAAAGCTTGTTCTCTACTCTCCTACTCAACCATCCCATGATATGGATAACCGCATATGGCCACATGTTGGTGAAGAGGCCAAGGAAGTTAATTCTGTGGCACAACTTATGATGTTAGACAAAAGTTCTTTCACTCAGCTTCAAGAAGAGGATGAAGTATTGTCTAACATAATTCAGAACCATTATGAGGTGCAGGAAGCATCATCCTCTCATGGATCTAGTTCTACTGAACTAGTGAAGACCCTTCTGCTCACTCTTTCTACAACTGAACCTCATGCAACAACTGATATGTTGCATACATTGCTACCATATGAACTCAAGGTACCAAGCCTTAGTGAAAAAAATATGATAGAGTTAACCACACAAGTGCAAGTGTCAGAAGGAAAATACTTGAATATTAATAGCAAATTGAGTCAAGAGCAACAACTGGCTTTGACAAACCTTTTGAGGACCCACCAACATGCATTTACTTAGGACTACCATGATATGAAGGAGTTGGGCCCCAACCTTTGCACTCATAGGATATACATCAAAGATGATTGCACACCAGTGAGGCAACCACAAAGAAGAATTAACCCTGCATTGAGAGAAATTGTAAAAGGGGAACTACAAAAATTGCTAGGTGCAGGATTTATCTACCCCATTTCGGATAGCCAGTGGGTGTCCCCATTGGTGATTGTGCCTAAGAAGGGAGGAAAATGGAGAGTTTGTGTCGAGTATAGGGAGCTCAATTCTACCACTATAAATGATCATTTTCCCCTTCCTTTCATAGATTGGGTACTAGATTCTCTTGCAGGAAAGCATTATTTCTCTTTTCTAGATGGATTTGTGGCTATAACCAAATACAAATTGCACTCAAGGATCAAGAGAAGACCACATTTATCTGTCCATGGGGGACTTATGCCTACTTAGTACTTCCATTTGTCTTATGCAATGCACCTACAATTTTTTTAGAGGGCAGTCATTAGCATATTTTTAGATATCTCACATGATTGCATGGATATTTATATGGATGATTTTATTACCTATGGTGCTGATTTTAATGAAGCATTGGAAAATCTTAGGAGAGTGTTACGAAGATGAGAAGAACATAATCTGTCTTTAAATAGTGAGAAATGCTTCATGATGATGCAACAAGGTGTATTCCTTGGACACTACATCTCTCACAAAGGAATTCAAGTATATCCTACCAAGATTGAGGTGATCACCAATCTTCCTATACCTGCAAAGAAAAAAGATGTCAGAAGTTCTTGGGACATGTAGTCTACTATAGGAGTTTCATCAAGGATTTCAACAAAATGGCAACACCATTGTACAATCTCCTAGCTAAAGATGCTTAGTTTTAATGGATAGAGGACTGTGATAGGACATTCTCTAATTTAAAAGAAGCTTTAACCCATGCTCTTGTACTCAAAGGTCCCAATTGGGAGCTTCACTTTCATATTCATATAGATGCATCAGACTATGCTATATGAGTAGTCTTAGGACATAAATAAGGAGCAATTGAGAATGTTAGTTATTTTGTTAGCAAGAACTTGCAAGGAGCTGAATTCAATTATATAGTGATAGAAAAAGAAATATTGGCAGTAATCTATGCCCTTAACAAATTCAGGCACTACATAATAGGCTATCAGATCTTTGTACACACAGAGCATGTAGCAATCAGGTACCTCATGAATAAGCCCCCAATCTTAGGTAGGCTAGCAAAATAGTTTTTGTTGATGCAAGATTTTGGCATAATCGTTGTTGATAAACTAGGGAAGGCAAATGTTGTAGCAGACTTTCTCTCAAGGTTGACTACATTAGAGGACAATCAAGTCATTGATGACTCTTTCCCTAATAAACATTTGTTTTCCATCAGTGTGCATACACCCTGGTATGTTGACATAGCTAATTATCTAGTCATAGGGAGAGTTCCTCCTCATTTCTCTCTAAAAGAGAGAAGGGTGCTCATTGAGAAGACTTTTCCTTTCTCATGGATTGCAGGATGTTTGTTCTACATTGGACCAGACCATGTCATGAGGAGATGTATGAGGGAAGATGACACATATGATATATTGCATGCATGCCACAATGAACCCTATGGAGGGAATTTTGCAGCCAAGAGGACAACAATGAAGATTCTGAACAGAGGATATTACTAGCCCACACTCCACAAGGATGCAGGGAAATATAAAAGGAAGTGTGATAGATGCCAGAGGATGGGTTGGCCAACAAGGTTTAATGAGATGACTCTTTAGCCCTTGGTAGTAATCTCTCCATTTGATAAATGGGGTTTGGATTTTGTAGGACCCATTGATCCTCCATCACATGGTAAATCCTATGTCTTGGTTTGCACTGATTATGTAACCAAGTGGGTTGAAGTTTAATAGCAATGAAACATGCACAAGATAATAAGGTTGTAGGATTTTGATATGAAGAAATTTTCACTCGTTATGGAGTTCTAAGGGAGATAGTGACTGATCAAGGGGCTCAATTTATATCAACCCTTGTTACAATACTATTTAATGAATATAATGTGAGGCATAGGAAGTCTACTCCTTATCACGCTCAGGCCAATGGCCAAGTTGAGGTGACCAACAAGGAAATTGAAGTCATTCTGACCAAAACAGTGGCTATCCATAGGAAGGATTAGACAAGCAGGCTACTAGAAGTTGTTTGGGCCTATAGGAGAACCTAGAAAACAACCACAGGTCTCACTCCTTTTGAATTACTGTATGGGAAGACAACTATTTTGCCCATTGAATTTGAGCATAAGACTCTTAGGACTACACTAGACTTAGGGATGGATATATCTGAGGCACAAAAGGACAAAATTATGTAGTTGAATAATTTGGATGAAATGATGAAGACAACCTTGTATCACACTGAGGTAGTGTAGAATCAAAGGATCCAATTGCATGATATATGTACATAAAGGACAAGAAGTTTCTACCTAGCGACTGGGCACTCCTTTATGACTCAAGGTATCAAGATAATGTAGGAAAATTGCAGACTAGATGGTTGGGACTGTATGAAGTTGCAAAAGTCTTTCCCAACAAAGTTGTACAACTCACCACCATTGAGCCTATCATATTCAAACTTTTGGTCAATGGTCACCACTTAAGGTTGTATCACAAGCCAACATCTAAGGAAGAGTTCATGCAACAATTTAACCAACACCCAACCTCTAAAATTCCTATAGCCAAAGGAAGCAGACCTAGTGTCCCTCCTTCTGACTGATCTAGTACACATTCAAACACTTCATAATAAAGATCTCCACTTTTGTGGGAGTCCTCTTCTTCATTAATCCACCCATCTGCCCATCCATCTCCACCTTTCTCTCTCTTCCATCACTCCACCATAACTTCACTGCATTCCATCTCCACTTTCATTAATTGCTCAAC